>JAFFST010054023.1:105600-164838 GCA_022414735.1 Noturus placidus
CTCGCCCTCCCGTCCCCCCCTCTCCCCCCTCTGTAAAGGCTGGAATGGTACAGTCCTAAAATTGAGAGTAATTAATTATTCATGAGCGCGCAGCGCTGAAAGGCTACTCCAGCGCCCTGGCTGATGAATTCATTAAAGACAAATTAGTATTGATGATTGAAAATGGCTGTATATCAGGGGCGTGGCCACGTGGGCAGCACAGGTTCACTTTGCCACCATTTCAATAAACCTTGAACCAACCTAAATCTGACTTTGTGGTAAAAAATAAAACATCTATTATTATATCAAAATATCAGTATATTGATTTGCATATTGTGAAAAACTTTTAGCTCTTTTTAGTCTGTTTAACCAAAGTGCAAAACAATATTTAACAAAGAAAAGGAGGGAAAATAAAACTTCCTTAACTCATACATACCTGATAGTCAGAATATCGTCAATCTGAACAGTATATCATGTTTATGGATCACGATATCTGTGTCAAATTGTCATATCGCCCAGCCCTGATATCTCATCTTTACTTAAATCATCACAGCAATCGTGTTGTAGGTTCTTCAACCCAGTCCCTTCAGTATTAGGAACGATCACAGACAACTGCGAAGTCAATACATCGATCTCATTATGTGATGATTCAAGATACAAAATGAAATATTCGACAAATAATAAGATGGTGCTTACATCATGTTCGTGTGCTCTAACCTTCCTGTTCCCACCTCACGTTTAAACTCCTGGAAACTCCTTATTTATTTATTTATTTATTTATGATTGTCATTTTTAAGAGATTTGCGTTCCACACTTTCTTTACACGCTATATGGCCAAAAGTATGCGGACACCTGACCATCCGACCCGTATGGCAGCCTTTAGCAAACTCTCTGAGGTGTTGGAAGACTTTATATGCTGTAGAATTATAATTTCCATTCACTGGAACTAAAAGGCGCGAACCTGTTCCAACATGCTGTTACTGGAAATTAAGCAACTCCAGGGAGGTAAAGACGCTCGTGTCATTAGTGCTTCTTTATTGGAAACCTTCAGAGTTCTCAGTATTTCTGGAATAACGACGTGGCACGTGCAGCTGCCACTGAACTGAAGGTGCGAAGGGTTCAAGTTTTCTATTTATTCAGTCTGATTTGCATTGCATTTTTTGTTGTTGTTTTTTTTGTTTTAACAGACTGTCTCGGTTCCAAAGTTTTTGGTCCCATCAAATCCGACATAAATGGAAACATCACAGTAAGTGTGAACCTCCTAAATAAAAATGGTCTCAAACATTCAGACAGATTTATACGAGCATTCTGTGATCTCACTACTTAGAAAGTCAGAGCTGTATATGACTCCGATCCAGTGAAGTACGAGACGCTTCAGAAGATCCTGCAGGCTGAGCAGGACATGTACGGGTCCGAATGGCCGAAAGCAGGGGCCACGTTAGCGCTCATGTGGTTAAAAAGGTGAGAAGATATGAGAGGAAAGTACGACCTCCTCTATCACTCTTAAGTCGATTTTTTTAAATTTGAGTTGTATACATTTTTTATTTATTTACTTATTTTCTTTTTACAAAAAGACAAAACCTTTCAGGACATGCTGTTATGGGAAAGTAATCAACGTTTTGCTGTTGACAGTATATCTATTTTGATTGTATTACCCTATATCAGCATGCTCTGTTGTGATACATTAACACACTGGTTTTCAAAGTGGGAGCCGCGCCACGCTTGGGGGCCACCTGGGGGCGCCAGGGGGCCTCAATGATTTGGTGTGAAAAATATATTCCCACTCTCAGACAACCACACACACACACACACACACACAACCACACACACACACACACACACACACACAATCAATTCCTAATGTAATTTAAAGATGTAAGATGTAATTATTAATAAAAAAAAGGGGGATATATTATTTAGAAGTCTGTATTTTTAATGTGTTTTAAAGACATCTTGCAAAAGGGGGCCCCGGTCACATGTTATTGCAATTTGGGGGGCCTTGCCCTGGAAAAGTTTGGGAACCCCTGCATTAACACATTAACATTACTATATTAACAAATGTCACTCTTTCATTCAATTTCCTCCTGCTTTCCTGTCAGAATCGTTTGATATGTGGAGAGAACTGTTTCTGAAATTCAGCCCTCGCTATTCGCTATTTGTTTTCCTCAGAGGCCTGCGCTTCATTCAGATCCTGCTGCAGAGTTTGGTGGATGGCGACCGAGACGAGAACAATCCCAACTACATCCGTGTCAATATCACTAAAGCCTACGAACAAGCGCTGAAGAGATACCATGGCTGGATAGTGCAGAAGATCTTTAAGGTGAGAGAGAAAAAGAGCGAGAGCAAGAGAGTGAGAGAGAGAGAGAGAGAGCAAGAGAGCGAGAGAGTGAGAGCAAGAGAGTGAGAGAGAGAGAGAGAGTGAGTGAGAGAGACAGAGAGAGAAAAAGAGCGAGCGAGAGAGAGCAAGAGAGAGAGAGAGAGAGACAGAGAGCAAAAGCGCGCGAGAGAGAGGGAGAGAGAGAGAGAGAGAGAGAGAGAGAGAGAGAGAGAGAGAGAGAGAGAGAGATGGAATATAAATGACTTTATTAAAGAAATCTACACAGTAGGTAGTGTAGAATAATTTTTCTTATACATCAGAGCCTTGATATCCCTAATACCCCAAAGTAGAGCATTATTAGAAGTAACACTTTAAATTACTTCTGAAATAATCATTTAAAAAAAATCTTTCTTATAATACAAGAAAAACATCGACAAACATGCCATTGCATTTGATTGCATTAAGTATTGTAGTTAGCATTATGCCTTTATTTAATGTGTATACACAAACCAGTTATAAGATTAAGTTATGCTATTTTTAACAATTAAGAACTATGGACAGAACAGCGGTCTAAATGCTGCCGTCATAACGTGACGTTCAGAACGCCCATAATTTTACTGTGTGTGTTACTGGGGCACATTATAGTGATCTATTATACTATATATATTCTCACTCTGGCATATTATAATCATCATCATCATCTTTATTTATATAGCACCTATCCTACATGAAAGAGTTCTACATGCTTTACAAAATGGATTACATGAAACAGTAAAATAATAAATGGGAACGGATATGCCTTTTAATACATGAAAAGCTTAAATAGAACACCAGAGCATTAAAAGATATCCATCCATCCATCCATCTTCAAGCGGTGGCGGGGTACACCCTGGACAGGGTGCCAGATATATAATATAAAAATGAGAATAGAGTAGTGAGAAATGAGGAGTGACTCCTTACAGGCTGGAATTCAGCTGTACAATGGCACATGCCTAATTGTATTATTGTAAGTGTCAATGTTATTTAAGCACGAGATCAGTGCGCCGTGGATAAATAATTTACTAACATAGTACACAGTAATATCCTGGTGTATTATATCATCTGACTCTTCCTTCACATTAGTTATTTGGGCATTGTATTGCATTTACACGTCATAGTTTGGCTGATGGAGTCATTTAAAGTGAAAAAGGATGCAATTCAAGCCTACAGCTGAGCATGCGAGGAACATTACGCTGCACAGACTAGGAAAACACTTCAGCAAGTAAGCACTTAATCATGTCGCAGTGGATCCGAAGCCTGGCCCTGGGAACGCTGGGATTGATGCAGGAATACAGCCTGAATGAGACGCCGGTCTATCTCAGGACACCATGCACACACACACACACACACACACACACACACACACACTCTTTCACACCAAGGGGCAAATTACAGTCACAAATTCACCCACCGCCATGTTTTTGAGAGGCTGGGGGATCCAAGAAGAAACCCATGCAGACACGAGGACATGCGAAATTCCACAACGGTAACTAGTGATCTTGAAATATGTAAAGTATAACAAACATGAAGAACTATAATAAATATTTGAAACAGTGTGGTATATGAGGAAGTGGTTTCTGAGGGTTCCTGAGCTCTAGTTACTCTCTGTGCATGGTTCTGTGCAGGAATCTGAGGCAGCAGTAGGCCGAGGCTCACTGAACCTTGGGAAAAAGGTGACCAGGTCAAAGAGAAAGCAGCTAATCCACAATGTTTTTTTTTCTGCTTTAGGCTGCACTCCTGGCTGCGCCGTACAGGTCGGACTTCCTGAAGTCTCTGTCTAAAGGTCAGGTGGTGGTGGAGGAAGACTGCCTGATGAACATCCGGCAGTTCTTGGTGAACTTTTCCACCACTGTGGATGCCATTTATGACATGTACACAGTGATGAACGCTGAGCTGGACTACACGGTGTGAAGGGTTGTGTCCCGGTGCATCTCTCAGGTCAGCCTGCATTCCACTGGGAATAAGCAGCACTCAACATTCAATGCAACTCTCCATTTTATTCTATGTATTGTTTATTTTTGCTTATGCACTGAGAGAATTTTCTGTCTTGGCATGGATCATGCTGGGAAAAGAACAAAAAACCAACAACCTGAAGAGCATTAACATGTGATATCTCTGAGCAGAGAGACGCTGAACTAGCTGTGATGTTTTAAGACTTCCGTATCACACGGCATGTTGCGGTACTGAGAAGCATTTCGAACTGGTTCGACGAAAGTTTTTGTCCTGGAAATCGAGAGGAAACCCCAAACGCTAGAATTGTTTTTTTTTTTTTTAGAATCCTCTTACATGGTTGATTACGTACAAGAAACATGACAGAGTCACAGAATACATGAGACAGCTCTGTATTAAGTTTTCTCAAAAAAACATTACTTCAGTTTTAAGAACTCTTTTCTTTAATATTAGTGTTTAGGACAGACCTGTAAGCACAACTTTGGACACATCTGAGTCATTAGAGCAAGGTGTGTTTAGAAAAAGGAGGAATTAATCAAAATAAAAGAATCGGACCGAACCAGACAAGGATTTTTCTATTGAAACTTTTTTAAGTAAAAAATGGCAGATAAATTACGACAGAAAATAAAATCTCAAAGAAAAGATATATTTTCAGCTTCTTTGTAAACTTACAGACTTATCCAAAAGAGTTCCAGAGTTTAGGAACGTTAAAAGGAGCCTTATCACTTTTTTATTTTGTTCAATTGGTTTTTGTTCATTCGACAGGAAGTCGTCCTGCATTTGAGGATTTTCGACATTGATCTCTGCTGCTCGTATCTAGACGGGCGTTCCGTTATAATAGAAACTAAATTATTGATAGCTTTAAAACAAATGAAAGAAGTTTAAGATCTGTTCTGTGTAACATTAAGCATTGTCACAAGCGCGTTGGTGTAGTTCAAGTGAGAGAAAACAACAACAGAATAGATCCCCTATCATTTCGTAACTGGGTGTCTATTCGCTTCTCCCTCTTTGCACTAAACCTATTGCAGTTTTGTCCTCATTCTTTTTTTTTAACCAATGAAATAAAGAAGTGCCTCACAATAATCAATAATGTCAACAAGTCTATAATAATGTTCATTAATATGCAACGATGCTGATTGATATTATTTTTTTCATACAAAGGCTGACTCCTTAACTGACAATAATAAAAATAATAATAATAATAATATATTCATATACGTGCTGACAGCCCGGGGTTTGCTGCACAATACTGATGACTAGCTATTTGATTATAATGTGTATCTCCGGCTTGATTATTTCTGAGTAATATTTATACTCTTAGGGTGTACAGATTATTAAAGCACATACTGTTATGTATATTAATGAGCAAAGGGAGTAATTTGAGGAATCTCTGTGTGGAAGTCAGTTAATCTTAAGGAGATTAATGTTTGATTTGCACTTTTTATGGGTCATTCATGTGAAACAGCGTAAACGAGTGGAGAAAGGGTTACAGTTTTCCTGCCTTCTAAAACCTCACTCTGAAGTGTATTTATGAGGTGTGTGTGTGTGTGTGTGTGTGTGTGTGTGTGTGTGTGTGTGTTTCTGACTGATACAATGTAAAATTATTCTCATAACTGTTTTATTGCTAGACTGACTTATACATTAAAACTTGTTCTGAAATAAACAGTGCCTTTATTGCACCATTAAAGAGTTTTTTTTAGCCTCTGAGCAGCTGCCACTCCTGTCAGTAATGTATTGTGTTACTGTGTTAAGGTTTTATTACTCAATACTGATATTCTGACATTTTAATTGACGTGTATTTTTGCTGTCGTGCCACCAGGGGGCAGCATGAAGCTTCATATTCTTCCCAATGAAACGCAGTTGATGTGTGTCTATTTATTTTAATAATATAAAATGGACAGAAATATATCATCATTGATTTCAGAACTGATTGTTTTCTAGGAACAAAAATTACACACTGAAAAATTTAAACGTAAAACTTTCGCAAGTCTTTCCATCGTTTTCCCATGTAACGTTTAATAGGGCAAAGCCCGACTCTGATTCGTTACTTAGTGGTCTGTGACAACCAATCAGCGAGCTGGAATCACTGAGTCGAAACCCATCAGGAGCAGGAATTATTTTAAGTCAGTCACCAATAGGATTCGACTCTTAAGTATTTTTCCTCAAAAAACTGGGTAAAATCGCTTATCTTTGCCTCTTTGTTGTTTAAACTGTTTAATGAAATCTTGTGGATCGTCATTAACAGTATATCATTATACTTTTCATTGTGTTCGTTGTGAATAAAAAAGATCGACTACAAGAGCCGACTCATTGAGTCGACTCATTCGGGAGTTCGACTCCTTACTGAGAGAGAAACACAAAAAGGTGAGTGTTTGAGTGAAAGGTTCAGATTTAAATTAACCGGTTCCTGTATTTATTTTATTTTATTTTGCTGTTGAAGAGTAGAGCCTCAAGTTAAATAAATCTCTGAAGTTTGTGTTGTTGAATCTGCAGTATTGTGCACCGGAAGTAGCATGTAGCATGTTAGCTAATGGGATAATTAGCAGTTTGTGTGAGATACACTACTCTATGGAAATTATGACTTCAATTATAGCATGCACTTTTTAAAACTTTTTAAAGTTTACAATTAAAAAAAAAATCATTTTACAGTTATTTCAGCATTACATTTGTAAACACACTTGGGATAACAATTTAATGTGTTGTTTCTCGGTATTAATGTTATTAATTATGAAAGACAATGTGTACGTGTGTGTGTGTGTACTAAAAATGACCAAAAAAGTCAGGTAGGTATAAATAAAACATTTAATTGTACTTTAGCATGTGCAGGAAACCGGTGAAAACAATTTGATGAGTCATCCTGTATTCATCCAATCGGTGTCCAATCAAATGCTCTACAGAACACATTGGTCCCGCCCCTGTAAACAAACTAGGTGAGACAAATCACATGGCAGGTAGCTAGCATCTAACGGTCATCCAGCGTGCTGTACTTTATGGAGGAAATTACTTTCCCATCAAGGCTGCTGGAAGTAGCTTTCGCAGGGTAACTTTACATTACATTTACATTTACTCATTTAGCAGACGCTTTTATCCAAAGCGACTTACAAATGAGACACACTCACACACCAATGGGAGCAGAGCTGCATGCAAGGTGCTAGCTTGCCATCGGGGGCAACTTAGGGTTCAGTGTCTTGCCCAAGGACACTTCGGCATGGGATCACCCGGGCCGGGATTCCAACCACCAACCCTACGATTAGTGGATTAGTGGACAACCCGCTCTACCGACTGAGACACAGCCGCCCCATTAACTTTAAATAAAGTTTATTTAACTCTTTTAAAGTTTTATAGAAAACTACGAACTGCTGTGACTTGAAATCTCAGCCCAAGCACACAAACTGCAGTGAGTAGAAATGTTTTTCTAGGTGATTGCAGCTAATCTGTCAGACATAAGTTTGCCTGGCTCTTAACATTCCTCGTCATCGACCGTTAGCATCCAGCTCGCTATATCAACTTTATTTGACACAGAACAAATAAAAATACTCCTCTTTCTCACAAGTGTGAACTCAGCAGTCAGTTAACTCGAAATACAGCTGGTTAATGTTAGTTAAAGGATGCTATGAGTGATAAAATTTGATCAAAACGTTTATTAAATTAATGACAAGTATGAACCAATACCAATGAACTTCCATTTATGTCAAGATGCCTTACATTTATACACCTGAGCACTTGAAGGGCCTTGCTCAAGGGCCCAACAGTGGCAGCTTGGCAGTACTGGGGGTTTGAGCTCACGACCTTCCGATCAGTACCTTAACGTCTTGACCTCTGAGCTACCACTGCCCAAGTTCATATCTACTTGCTCTTTAATGCTCACGTGAGTTAACTTCATGGCTGTGAGTGAAATCGGCGTGGAAATCTTCGTTGCTGAGTCTCCAACAATTCTTGTATTTTAATCTCGTAATTGTTGGAAAAGGTGAGGTTCTTTCCGTTGCTTGCGAAGGTGATGATAATGCCAGCGTTTCTGTGATAAACGATTGGCTATAAGGCTTACCGGAAATAATTTTTCTCCTGCATCTACTTCTGGTTTTCTGTGTTTAAAAGATTATGTGGTTTGTGTGTGTCTGCGCTCATTCCTGAGCTGGCGTTGATGTCTGCAGAGCCTTATGGACAACTGACATCCTCTCTCAGCCACTGAGGCAACACCGTATCCGAAACAAGTTAAATCATTTTGTCACAATGCAAATGTTTCCCAAATGGCTGACCTTCTCCAAAGAGCAGTCGCTAGACATGAATCCTAGCCATTTAGGAAACCGTGCTAATCTATTGAGATCTACATTAATAAACAGCAGGCTGGTCTTGACGTTGAGCTGCTTCTGAGCAGGTCGTGGCCTCCAGTATTCAGACTAAAATGAAGCCTGTTAAGTAGTTAATGGTTTCCGGTTTCTCGTCAGTAACATGGCGCTGTGTGTGTGTGTGTGTGTGTGTGTGTGTGTGTCCTGCTGCCTGAGGACAATGTGGAGCTTGTGGCTCCTCTCAGCGGAGACCAAATTCCCTTTCTGCATTAGTAGGACCGGTAATCCCACAGTTTTAAGAAGCACAGCTGCTGCTGAGGGGAAATGAGGCCATAAAGTAGCTGGCCATATAACGATGGAGAACCTTAACAATGACAAGCATTCAGCTGTTTTATTTTCCCTACCACTTACCACAGTAAACATTAAGTTTGTTGAGTGGTAACGCCAAAATGCCTATTTCCTGCGTAACTGGCTACATAAGGAATTATATAATGTCTGTTTTACCCTGTAGAGCTCTATATACCCGACAGGACAGGCATTCCCCTCAGCAGCAGGGAGGCGGCCTGTGGAATCCTGCTTTTATTTATTTATTTGTTTATTTATTTATTTTTATTTCATACACATTGCATTTACTTAAACAAAATCAGTCAATAACTTTCACTGGATTTATCTTCCAGAATGTTTTCATGCTACTCTAGTCTAAAGCTTTGGTCTGTCGAGTGCAATGTTGGTCATTAACTTCTCATTTGGCCGAAGCCAGGTGAAGACAGAGCCATGAGGTGAACGGATCTACACAGTCACCGTATCCATTTCCCTCAAAAGCTTCATTTGTATTTTGTGGGGAATCTTTATGCTTAAACGAGACCGTTTATAGAATTTCCATCGATACATGCTCCAACTTAAGCACGTGAACGTAATGTAATGTGTCAGTCACGTGACCGTTTTGATGCCTTTGACTACAACGTACAAGAAATAAATAACAATTCAAAATGAACGAACGGCTGAAAGGGGAAAAAAAAAAACAGTTAAAAATAGGAAACCCGAGTTTCTTCGTTGTGAATGTATGTGTCTTAAGTATATACAAAAATATTACATTTACATTTTTAGCAGACGCTTTTATCTAAAGCGACTTACAGATGAGACACACTCACACACCAATGGGAGCAGAGCTGCATGCAAGGTGCTAGCTTGCCATCGGGGGCAACTTAGGGTTCAGTGTCTTGCCCAAGGACACTTCGGCATGGGATCACCCGGGCCGGGATTCCAACCACCAACCCTACGATTAGTGGATTAGTGGACAACTCGCTCTACCGACTGAGACACAGCCACCCATATATTAATGCTATTATACGTAAGAAATAAAACACTGGGGGTGCTGGGTGGTGTTATAGGGAAAATAATCAACGATGGGGTGCTGTGTTGCATTCCAACCCCAAAGATGATTATGTTCCTATAACATACATTGCAGAGTGTGTGTGTATAGTATAATATATATATATATATATATATATATATATATATATACATACATACTGCTCTGACCAATCAGATTTGAGACTTCAGTAACATGTTTGTTGTACTTGAATTCCTCTACCAGATAACACTGAAGGTGTTAATAACAAAACTGTCACTTGTAAACATTCTTTTACCCTCTTTAAAATGTTTTGTGTTTTTTAAACTTTCAAATTACTGTCACCTACCTGTATATGTGCAGAAACTTTAATCTCAGATAAATGATGCTTTAGTGCTTTGATAAGCGTATTAATAACATCCAATCAGTATTTATATGAGCAAATCCTATCTCTGATATTATTCGGTCTTGTTTATTTCTGACTTCAGTGCTTGGGTTTGCATCAACTTGTAAAATCGCAAAAGTGGGAGATTTTATGAGGAGCGCTTTCCTGAATGCAGCGTGAAACAATCACCACCGTGTTTATGCATGTTCGATTTTGATTGCCTTGTTTACTACAACAGGAGCCTCTGGAATTGCAATAAATGGTTCTGGGCCAGAAACAGGGGGGAAAAACCCCTAAAGCAATTTGCATATCTAGGAGGGGAAAAAAAATCAAGATAAGTGGGCTGCTGCATTGTGCCGTCTAGTCCACCATAAGCGCACAATACGCTTTATTAAAAGTAATATATTCTGAGACATTTAACCTGAGAGAGCTACACATTTTTCATACACAAATGCAACACTGCAGGGGGAGAAAAAGCAGGACCTTTATAGAGTCCTATTTCCATATATATGACTTTCTCAAGAGGGGTGCTGGATAAAACCCCGTTCGTCTCCAACACTCAATAATCTGAAGATAAAAAAAAAAAACCCAACCCACAGATAAGACGCTCGTATTTTTAATAATGAAATCTACAAAGTACGCACATATACACACGAACACATGCAAAAGTTTGGACAAACCTGCTGGTAGAAGGGTTTCTGCATGCTTCTTGATATTTTGCAGTAATAAGGAAGATATTTACACTGTGAAATAACACGTATGGAGTAATGCAGCGATTAAACCAAATGAGTTTATATTTAAAATTCTTAACCGTTTTCCTGATGAAGTAATTTCAACCAGCTTCATGATGCGGATTCACCCAGGAGGCGTTTCTTCAAGTTCTCAATTGAATTGTAAGTTAAATTTACTTATGAAAAACATATATTTCGACTTCGGAAATAAAATGTACAGTATACATAGGCTGCCCTGCGATGGACTGGCACCGTGTCCAGGGTGTACACCGCCTTGTGCCTGATGCTCCCTGAGATCGGCCTGTCCCAGGATATTTGATTTTTAGCTTATTTTACTTATTATTTCTAATTTATGTCATACATAGACCTGTTTATATTTCAGAACATTGGGTTTTTATTTCTGACCGATTTAAAGCCTTAGGTAAAATTAAACTGGTCAAACTTCATGTTCTTCACCTTACCTTGCTTTTGGATTGAGGAACTTCCTGTTTGCATCTTGCTCCACCTCCTTTCTGATGTCACACGCATTATGTGGGCTTGATCACATGGTGTGTACTAAGGCTTAGCAATAGCAATGTTGACTTGCTCGGTCTCTGTCTCTCTCCAGGAGTCTTTAACCTTGTAGTCTTTAAGATGTTAAATAAATGCAATCCCTCAAAGAAAGTGATCGTTTTAAAAGCCAGATACACACACACACACACACACACACACACACTCAAAAACAACCCAAGGCTCAGGTCGGGTTTCCGAATACATTCATATCAGACTCCTGCAGAAAAGCAGCTCTAAGGGATAAGCACTGAAAGTTCAGGACAGTGCCAGTAATTATACCTGGTAATAAGATCTGCATGGTGTGTGTGCGACTTGAATGCCATGCAGCCCTGCCATTGTTCAGTCTACCACTCCGTTTCTGGAACTAATGGCAGCCTCCTGGCCTGGTTTCCGTCAGCACCTCTCTCTCTCTCTCTCTCTCTCTCTCTCTCTCTGTTTGTTCTCGAATGCCCTTGAAGAGCTGATAAAAGAGGTGGAGGAGATGTGTGCGAGCTCAGGTCACACTGGAAAGCTGATTAGCCCCTGTCCCCGGGGTGGATAAAGCCAGAGCAACGTCAATGCCCTGCCCTCAGAGGGTATCGCTGCTCTGCTGCTTCTCTGCCAAAAGGCCCCAACTGGCACTCGGATGACAGACCTGCAAGCCAGACTGCACAACCACAACCCCTTCCTCCATCACCACTCTTTATGACAAATATGTTTACACATTATAAATGACTCGTCTCATGTACTTATTATGCTCCGTTTATGCCAAGATATGCGTTACGCTTGCCTTGACTTTATAGCAAGTTCAGAATTGATGATTTATGTCTACAGACGCAGTGACATCAGTGCCATCATTCATCTTTAAAAAAAAAAAAAAAAAAAAACAAGCAGCAGATTTTATAAACATCCCTAAATTAGATTTTATTTGACAATCTTAATTGTGGAGGGGGTTCCAGACAGTCATACATACAGTAGTAAATAGTCAATGAAGCATAACATGGGGAAAGGGCTAATCTGCCAACGTTATAATTGCACTTTTTAAAACATCTAGCCCGTTGTGTGCCATTTTATCCCGACGCTGCTTCAAGCGAGTCCATTCTGATGGATAAAAGAAAACAAAATCAAGTGGTAGATGTTTTTCTTTCCCTCAAACCCCCACCCCATTTATTTTTATTTAAAATTCAGACACCCTGGTCGTATCTTCTAACATGGTACAGAAAATCAAACGTCAATAAATAATGAATAAAATATGTAGAACACTGATGCTGAAATCCAGTCGAAACTCTTAAGACTTAAGTCACAGTAACTCGTGTGGCTTCACATCTGCTTGCTGATGGAGCCAGCTCAGTAGTGTAGGCTTCCCAGTCTGTTTCTCAGATTCACAAATGCCAAGAAGAAAGAAAAAACCCCAAAACAAAACTCTGGACTGGCTACAGTAGACGACGATCCACTAGATCAACTTGCCAGAAACAGATGAAAATTTGGATGAAACCATTTAACAAAAAAAAAAAAAAAATAACGTCATTGGTCACAAACAGAGATGAAACAACTAGAATCTTATAAATATGCCTGTCTACTGAAAGACAAAAATAATACAGGAAAAAATTCAAGTTTTCTTTTGCGATGAAATGTTTCCAGAACCAACCCATGCCAGTCATTTTAATAGGTTTTTATAACAGTGCAATTGGAAAAATCATAACTATTATGATTTAGTACTAGCAGGGCTATACAAATTTCTGCCAACAAGAGTTCACTAAACATAGATCATCAGTTTAATTATGGTTTTCGAGTAAACAGACCTGAAGTGTCAATGTCCTGCAACAATGGGCAGTTTGCTTCCCGTTGAAAATTTGGCAGCTAATCTGAAATGGTTCCATTCAGATCATTTGGATCAGAAGTAATTGTATGATGCCACAAAAATCCCTGTTGCTGCAAAACTGTGGAATATGAGTCCTTCTTGAAGTACATGAAGTCAGTCCAGCTAAAGCGAGTTAAGCTGCAACTCCGACCTTTTGCGAGGAGTGAGAATCACTGGTACTCTTTTAAGCTTTGAAAAAACCCACTGAGCCCTTTACCAAAGACATATCCAGGAAAGGCATGTCTGATATCAATCTATGTCTCATCTCCTAATCCCAACAGTCCACTTTTGACCTTGTCGAATCAGTTGTCTGATGGACCCTATCTGAACACAGGAAGCTGGATGTGCGTGGGCTGAACGGCCTCATACCCACGGCCCAGCATGCGCTCCTTGATGCAGGGTGGGTGGATCTCGCTGATCAGGCACTCCAGAGACTGTAGGCTGCTGCTGAGCAGGGAGGCCTGACATAGGCTCCGGCCGGGCAGCCCACAACACAGACCGAGACCTGGGTACTGCTGCGGCACACAGTGGGCTTGGCGCTGAGGCCGGCCATGGCTGTGGCCAAGCCCCACCGAGCCCAGGGGCAGCTCCTGCGGGTTGTAACAGTCGCTGTCAGGCGTAGCAAGCGTGCTGTTCCAATGAGGTGCGAAGAACTGGCCAGCAGAGAAGTCACCATGTGTGGCAGCGCAGTTCAAAGGTGAGGAGCCTACCCGGTCCAGCGTGACACCAGTTACGCAGGTGCCTGTGCTGAGGGCATGAGCCCTGTATGGGATCTGAGTGGTACCTTGGGGCAAGCATACATCTGGAGATCTGCTAATAGTAGCTCTGCTGCTACTGTTGGCACTGTACCTGTGTAATGGACCCTGCTGATAGTGCTGCTTCTGCTGCTGCTGTTGATGTCTCTGCTGCTTGGACTGCCATATCGCATATTCCATAGTGTCCATGTAGCCCGTAGTCTTGGCCATGTCCATGCTGAAACTGGAATCCAAGCAGGCTGTAGCTGCTTGATGAGATGGGCTGGAATGATCTTCCACAGATGCCTGAAGCCCTTGGGCGTGGGACGTCCTAGCCATTTGTCTCACTATGCAAAGGGATGCGTGATCTGAGTGGGAAGCCAGAGCCAAGCTTTGCCCACTAGAGAGAGATGTAGCAGAAGCTGGTACCACGACATTGGGTGGCACTGGGACATTGTGCACCTCAGGAGGTTTGCAAAGCTCCAAGCTGTATGGTCTCTGCCTGTGCCTGTGAGCCAAGTTGTTGCTGCTGGGTGGTGCATAAGGTGCCACCGCCATCTGGATTGGTGACAGTTTAGTCCTCTTGCCATCACAGCTCTTTACTATGCTTTTGGTCACAGTGGGGGCTTTGACTATGGCCAGCAAGCCCTGGTAGCCACTGGAGTAGGGTTGGGAGTAAGGGCTGAAGCGTTGGCCTGTTGTGTCCAAGCCATTGACAGTTCGGCCGATTTGTTTGTGCTGTGGGACCCTGATATTGGATGGGAAGATCTTGATGGACAGTGGACTATCTGCCGTCTTCTGTGCGTAGGCGTCTAGCTCAGCAGCAGAGGGGTACCGTGGAGACTGCATTGAGCTCAGATCACCTGCAAGCAGACATGGTATTAGTTACATAATGGGAGAGATTATGTCAAATACAAGTAAAGAAACGACACTTAACCAGATCACTTTCAAAGCAAAAATCTCCACAAACTAGATGAAAAGTTGTACAAAGATGTTCTAGGGGTCATTTGATAAAATATACAGTGGAAATTAGGCTGAATATACGCTCCTGTTACAGCCTAGTTGATGATCCTCAAACTTGCACAAGGAATATGAACAAAAACAAATATCCCAAATTGAGGGTTTCGCTGTCTGACAAAGCAGATTGTTCTGCGCTCTTCAGCATAAACACAAGAAAGTGATAAATACTGGATGAGTAAAAATGATCAAGGAGCAGACATGAGACAAGAAAAATCGTCCAATAAAAATGGAGATACCGGAGTGTCTGCTCTATCCCATCTTTTTACCCCCACACTCACTTCCTCTGCCTCATTTCCTCTTGTGGATGTTCATCCTTAGACATCTGCATCTTTCTAAAAACTCATTTTGTGGAGGGAGACACCCCGGGCAATGTTTGATCAGTGCATTATGAAATTAATTTGGTCTTTCTTCAGGACAAAATTGGATTACCCTGGGAAATCAAGAAAGAGATGACGAGAAGGGGGGGGGGGGGGAGCTAATTTTGTTTCAGTGGCTTGAGTGGAATTCATTTCATGGCATTTGGCTATGCAACCCATTTAAATGTAAGCACAAGTCAGCGCTGGAGATCAGAAGGAGAAAGAAAGTGCTAAAGTCAATCACCTTTGGATGAAAGGAAGTCTGACAAGTTCCCAAAACAACTATGACATGTTTGATACCTTCAGAATGAAAGAGGCAGCAGACCATTAAGGTCAGTCAAGAAAGAAGACAAGTTTTTTTCTGTTACATGCCTTGGCGATCGCCGTAAATAACAGGCGGCCCACAGTATAGATTCCATTTGAAAATGACACGCTGCAAGTTCCACAGATGAACAAGCATACATTACATGGTTACAGGGCCATTTTTTACCTAACCTGAAGGCTAATAATGGAAACTCTCCGGGGGGACGACGTACATTCAATGGTGTACGGGAAAGCTGAAGGGACAAACCAAGATTGCATTTAAAGACCATTATTCAGGCAATTTCATGGCTGTTTAAACTGCCGCAACTAAGGGAAGAAAAAGTGTTCCACTTCTAAACTATGGATCTGCTACCAAACATTATGGGCACTCTCGAGAATGACACTTTCATGAAAAGAAAAGTGCTAGAATTAAAGCAGATTACTCAATAGTCATCAAATGCCACTGCAGTCCCCTTACAGGAGACAGGTGGAAGGGTTTTGGGGGGAGCGCGGGGGGGGGGGGACCCCCCCTAAATAAGACAATTCAGCTCTGGTTTCGACAAGAGAAGCCATTACAAGCGATTGCTCACGAATGTGATGGTGATCTCGCTTGTTGTTCCTGTTCAGGATTGATTTGGGACTTCATTTCATTTTCAAGCCCACAACGAGCCTCTGACTGCGAAAATCATTCAATCTACAATATCCATCTCATAAAGGAAATAAATTGGGTGTTTAAAATGGAGGAAGGAGGAGAAGGGGAGAGTATTACCAATGCATCTTGCTGCAAAACACACTGCCTGCAGTCACACAGTGCTCACAGGGGGTCATTCATCACGGTAAAGCCCCAGAAATAGACGTACAGGTGGGCAGGAATTGATGTCATTGTTAAGCATCTGTGAAAAACCACAGATCATGACAGCAAAGCCTTAGGAGTGTGCTGCTTTGATCTGGCCCGGTGTCAGGGGGAGTTTGGGGAAACACCTGAAACTTAAGTGTTGGTGTGGGACAGACAACCTTGTAAATGAAAGGATGAGAAACTGGCAAAATAAACTCGCATATGCAGCACCACTCGCCTCCTAAAAAGATGTGTGTAAAGAACGATCACGTTGCACTCCCCAGAAGCCTGGGAACACAATGTCATGGAAATATTGGTGGATTGGTGGTATGCATAATGAATTGCGGTGTAGTTTGGGAAGTGGCTAAGTTGTTGCCAAAGCTGTGGGTTGTTAGCCACAGAGCGTGACAGAGGGAAACGATTAGCATTCTGACCCTAAGCACTTAATCACATAGAGCAGACCAACTGCTAACCTCTTTGACTGCAACGCTGTCAAGGTCCACTCCAAGACTATGGACGAATTTAGTAGCCCATCTGCTCGAAACCTCTCAAGCAGACACACTGCTAAATCCAAACCGTTATTTGCCGAGTCTGCCTTGCCCAGGGGCTTCTCAGAGTGCTTACCAATTTACACTCTAAGTCTTTTAAGTGTCTTTCCTCTCTCTCTCTAGCGTCAGGATTGCCTGAGGTGGGACACATGGGATTCAAACGCGAGTGCTCTTGCGCATGCAAGGCCATTACCTGGAGCTCCCAGCGCTACAGCTGAAAGAACAGGAATCAAACACATGCTACTTCACTGCGCAGCTCAGAGAGGCAAGGTCAACCCTTCGATCAAACAAAGCTCTCAAAAGTGACTTCTATTACATTAGGTCAGCCCTGAAGGGAAGAGGGGAGGAGAGAGCGACTCTGAAATCTCAATTAACACTCGGCTAATTAACTTCACACGCCATTTGATACAGAACAAACTAAAGTAGGACAATGACAAGACCAGAACCCAGGAATGAGAACGAGGTATGTTGAAAGGTTTGGAGAATGGATACAATATGTATGAAGCTAGGGAACGTAGCCTTCGTTCGTGCATCCAAAAATTGTGTAAGGTAAACACACGGGCACAAATGCTGACGTACATGCTGGAAAAAATGTGAAGCGTATGAACGCACACAAAGCTTTCAGGCCCCAGTAAGCTGCCCAATCCTATTTCCCATGGTTGCACTTAAAGTAGTAACCTCAGATCACTGAGGAGACCTCATTGTTTCGTAGCTGTTTGAGTTAATCACTGATTAACTGGGAAAGCAGCTGAGGCTAAAAAAAGAGCAGCACTCTGTCCCTGCATTTCCACCAGGCTCTGATACTGAAACAGACAGGCCTAACACGCAAGAATACAACTGGGAGCTTTGCTATAAGATAAGACTGATGCTACACAGGATTTGTTAAAGCCATCAGTCTGAGCTACTGAAATTATATATATATATATATATATATGCAAAGAAGCACGGCCGCCTCACACCTCCAGGGTCCGGGGTTCGAGGCCCGCCAGGGCCATGTGTGTGCGGAGTTTGCATGTTCTCCCCGTGTGTCGGGGGTTTCCTCCGGGTACTCTGGTTTCCTCCCCCAGTCCAAACAAATGCATGTTAGGCTGATTGGCGTGTCTAAAGTGTCCGTAGTGTATGAATGTGTGTGTGAGTGTGTATGTGATTGTGCCCTGTGATGGACTGACACTCTGTCCATGGTATAACCCCGCCTTGTGCCCGATGCCTCCTGGGATAGTTTCCAGGTTCCCCGTGACCCTGAAAAGGAGTAAGCGGTTGAAGATGGATGGATGGATATATGCAAAGAACTATGAGGATGTGGTTCTGGTCCTTAATGACATTATCTTTTCTGCATGCTCCTCACACACTGTGACAGCGCTGTCGGTGTATCAAACAACGTTTAACAAAGGTGTGTGTGTGTGTGTATAAAACTCTCAAAAGGAGCTGCTGGACTGTTTGCTAGATGTTGCTGAGTCTCAACTGCCTATTATGGAATTGGACTAAAAATTCACTAGACTGTAGCCCAAGCCAAGTCAAGTGTGATAGCCTCTCGACTTAACCGAAGTCTTTGGTCACAAGGCATTTAACTAATGTTTTAGCAGAGTGTTTGGTCCCAAAACACGAGATATAATTGTCGTCCACCAAGCTTTATGGTTTAAAAAAAAACAAACAAGTCAATAAAAAGCAGTGTGACTGCAGTAAAATGCAGGAAGTCAAAGCCAGACAAAAGTTTCTGCTACATTTTACTTCCCTCTCTGCATTTCTGTTGAGCGATTGATTCAGCAGCACTCCATTAGTACCACAAAGGCTTGTCTGCGTGGTTGAAATGCTCCAGTTAGATCAGGTGAGTAGGAGGTAATCATCCTCTTTAACAGAATTACAACAGTTAAAACATGGCAGCCTGAAATGCACAATGTCAATTTCAAGTGCGCGCCAGATCGAAGGGTATGTTTTAACAGGAATACCTCACCGCTGCCACGCTTTCCGCGACGCCAAACGCAGTTATGGCGCCCTGGCGAGGTTGCAAGTCTGTGAACTGACTCCCTCAAGAGAGTCACGCCCTCACGAAATGTTCCCAAGCTTGCACAGAATAAAAGCTCCTATTATTAATATTAAGAGACATTAATACTAACTGACATGAATCCAAAAGCAGGCATCCATGTGTGGAGGTGCCACATTATAACAGAAGGGTGCCGGGAATGTGAACGAGGAGCCTTGCGTACATTGTTCTCAGCTAATACAGGGATATATCTGATGAAACCAGTCCTGAAGTTCTGAAATGCCAAAGAACCTGCCAGTGAAGTTCATTTGATTGGACGTGTCCGTGTCAGACAAATGCACCCCGTTCACCTCATCAGTGTCTCTCTCATGGGAGGCTCTGCGAGAACAGAATAACCGCAGGGGCCAGCGCTTATTTATCTGTGCTTGAAAAGTCAGGCACGGACGAGCCAGGCACTTTACACGAGTGTTACTTTCCATTTGGCTCAGCACTGTGGGAAACAAAATAAATCGCAGCCATGCCTAAACAGCCTGACCGGAAGCATTGCTCTTCCCACAGCGTTGTTCTCATTACTACTCATCCGCACGATAAGAAGAGCTACACGGCACTCTCGGAGTTGCAATCACCTCATCATCAGTATGAATTGTTGTGTTTAGCGCCATCACGATACCAAAATTCTGGAAGATTAATTGTGAAAGAAACGACTGGGACAGGAAGCAAGTGAAACATTTAATCATAGCAAACTGCAATCTGAACGTCTGCTAACATTATGCAGTTCTCTTCTATGAAAAAAAGAATACACAATAAAGTACTCAATCACTGACCATCTGATTCATCCTCATTGACCGTGGCTGATCCGTGTCTTGCGTTCTTCACATCCTACTTTCATTTTTGTGTCTACTTTTACATATAGCTTTTCAATCATACGGAAACAACACTACTACAAACGTACGTACTGTACAGTACCTCCGGCAACCCTAATTCTTCTAATGTTGTGTTGTTCTTGTGCTTCAGGCTAGCAGCGTGATGACTGGATTCTGAAAAGCATCGAAGCTCTTCAAATCAATCCCGGCGAGCGTGCCTTACACCGAAGCTTTCGTCCCGTCTACGAGTAAAGTCAGGGTATACGGACGGCGGCAGGTGATGAGGCCAGGAGATGTTGCGTAAACGGCGAATGCATCATTATATTCATGAGATGACGGCAAGCATATTCGAGAGACTGAATTGCAAGTCAGGTGCATTTCCATTAACTTGCCTGGGGCCGTGTAAAAGGCAAGCTTTCCACTGCTAGGAAAAGAGAACATCATTATCAGGCGGATACGTCGGGGTCCGATCGCACGAGACAAGGTTTGATTAAACCTCTTTATTTCCATCACGGGCTTTTCTTATTATTTTTATGCTAAAGTACATTGTCATTTTTTCATTTTACTATGATTAGATCCTGTTGAATTGTTGTGTAATAATTTGGGATAGACATGCTTAAAAAAAAAAACACAAACACCTCAAGCGAATAGAAAACCTTTTTAGCAATATTACAAGTTTTGGTTGAATATTGTTCTTTCCAGTGTTGTGCGCTTCCTCTAAGTTGATAACGTGCATAACGACGCTCGGATACGACACATGACCATCTTTCTTCTTAACGTTCATTAGAGAAAATTAAATCTCGATATTAATTTGCTGCTTCGAACCACTTTTTAGTTTCATTATCCAAACCAGTGCAATAGTTGGCAGATAAGGAAGGGGGTGGAGAGATGCAAATTGAAATGCAAATTTCATGTATTTGTCTGACAATTAAGCGTGGAAAAAAAAAAAAAAAGAAAGGGAAAAAAAAGTGATGATCGTGATGGGTCTAAAGGCAAAGCCTCGAGTTCTGCCTGACAGATGTGGTGCTAACAGTCACAACATGTTGCCAGGAATGTGGCTGACTGATAAATCCTCAGGGCTAAACACGGTCCACGAGTTGCTGAGGCAGACATATGCACTGTATATTCCCTACAGTCCCACCGTGGGCTCCTTTCCAGAATAACAGATATGACACATGCCTCCAGGCAATTGCAACTCCAATGATTCATCAGCTGCATTTCACTCCAACCATTAAACCTCCAGAGATCCAATGAGGGGAAGAGAATAATAATACAGCGACGTACAGCAGTCATGGTGTCTCGGTGAAGGAAGAACCCGAAAGTCAGCGTTGGATGGAATAACACCTAATATGCTCACAGCCTTGTGCTGAGTGGCATGGGCTGGGACTGTCAGAGCACATCATGCTCTGGACACAGAGAAACAGAACTGTGTGTGTGTGTGTGTGTGTGTGTGTGAGAGAGAAAGAAAGAGAGATGCCTGAGGCTCTGCCTGTGGCAAACCAGGGCCCTTCTGTTCCAGCGTTTAGCAGACAAGCGCTCCACTGATTCCAAATTAATATTTAATAACATGGCAGACAATGAGGTTTTTACCCCAGCTGGATGAGGAAGTGGGAGGGGAGGGGGGGGGGGCGTTGGACGATGGACGGGCATGGAGATTTGCTCCAGTTGTTTAAAAAAAATTAAAATTTCAGAAAAGCTTTAGCACTGTGCGTGTGGAAAAGACAATACAAGATAGCTTATTGATAAAAGCCTCATTGTTAGCTGACAGGCACAATTATCTTTACCGCGTATAGTCTCTCTATCTCAGCATCCCCAAACCGTCTCTCTCCAACCTTTTGATTAAGGTGTATATCAGAACACGAGTTAGTTTAAATGACTCGGTTTATCTCTTCCCTGATCAAACTGAATAAAATTAAATCCTAATGGGAGATGACGCACACCGCGCATGTAGATCAATTAGGCGGATGCCAGGCACGCAAATAATCAGCGGATAATAATCAATGTCTTTCGGTCACGATGGCCCAGGACTTAAGAGGACGACAAAATGCACTCTCGTTAATTGTGAGCATAATGCATGCTGACAGTAATGATAATTAACCGACTCTGAAAGCCATGTTTATGAAAATCGCTTTGAACCGCTTTTATAAACCGAGACAGTACGGATTTAATATCACGGAGGAGTCTATAGGGGTTGGCTCGGGCGGTGTAGGGTTACTCTGCCTCTGCGTAGTGGAGAAATTAGATCAATAGTGCATGATGTGTGGACTTGTGAAAGTCCGGGTTGCCCTTAGCGACCGTGTGAAACTCTCAATTAGAGAAAGGTCAGTGGATTCTATAACATTTGGAAACTCGACGCTCCAGCACTCCTTTTCTTTACAAGCAACCTCCAACTTCATAGACATCCCACGTCAGCGCGAATCCGCAGAGTCGCCATGGATCGCGGAAGCTGATGTATGAATGAGACTTCTTTTTAATTACACTTGAGTTATACACATCGCATGAAATAGGACAGCTTTGAGATTTCAAAACAAATAAATAAATAAATAAATAAATGCAGAAGCCTAATTACAGTGAAGCTACTCAAATAGCTAACTTTCTACAATGATGTTAACACGCCCAATGCTGTTCTCTGAAGTTAGGTAGTGCTTGCTGGCAATCATTATCAGCGAAGATCAAAAGTTAGCTGCTTAGTAAGTAAGTATTTCAGCATAACATAACTTTAGGTGCACTTATGGTTCCATATCTTAAGGTCTTGACTCCAATTAACTCTCATCCTGCTTCATCTCATACTCCACATCCTGCTTCATCTCATACTCCACATCTCGCTTCATCTCATACACCACATCTCGCTTCATCTCATACTCCACAGCTCATACTCCACAGCTCATACTCCACAGCTCATACTCCACAGCTCGCTTCACGGTTGCAAGAATGGCAGACAACTGTGATTGGCAACTCTGAAAGCGTCTCCTTTTCTCTGAGAATCCTGAACGCTTCGTCTTTGGCCTAATTTACATAACACATGTATGTAATTAGAGTTCTTCCGACTTTTTTAAATCTAAAAAAAAAAAACAAAAAACATTTAACGTGCCGCGTATAAAATTCAAATATCGGAAATTCATATTCAAATACTTGCTCCGTACGCCTCTTCTTCACACAGCGTTAATGCACATCGATCTGCAATGCAGACGCAGCAGATCTGATCAGCCTTCAGTCCTCAAACACAGTTTTAGACTTTGTGTCACTTCAAAGTGACCGGCGCTGTTCTTCCGACATCTTCTCCTCTGGGGAACAAAACCACCGTCTGTGATGACAGCCGCCCTTGCAGAGGGAAAGCGTGTCAGCCTGCGCGGCATTCATCAATGCCCTCATGAATTAAATTAAAAGACGGTGCGATTGCTGTCACTGATAAGGAGTACGGACTGATCAGCACTGGTGATAAACCTGGAACTCGGGGAGTGAGTAAAGACCAAGGTGAACTTCCTTCCCCTCCTCTCTCTCCCCTCTCTTTTATCTAACCTTCCACTTTAGTCTGCTATTCTTCTAGCAGAACTGGAGAGGCCTAATTAAGGCAAATTAATTCCAGCAAATAGCCTAATTCATTAAGTCATGCTTTGCATCAGAGAGCCCTGGTTTTATTTATTTATTTTTTGGTTTGTGTATTTTTTTTAAGCCTTGTATTAAAGTAACCCCATAAGCACGGGATAATTACGAGAGCCAGAAAATGTGGATCCTATATAATCTTGGGCGGGTTTTTTATATAATATATAGGTTGGTCTAAGTTTTCATTTCGACTACAGAGGCGCAGAATGAAAACGTATCCACCGCTCTCCGTCTTAATGGATAAAAATCCATTGTCTGGACAGAGGATCCATCATCCACTCAATATGGTTAAACCATGAAAATCAAAGGTTAGGTTACGTTAGAAAATTGAATTCACCATGGGATCTTTTTCAGCGCTTTACTCCAATAAGCCTCTTTTTTTTTTTTTTTTTTGCTCCATCTCTCTGCACCTTGTTCATAAAAGCATCCAGAGGCTTTCTCAGCACGGCCGGATCTGGCGAAACGCTTCCAACGCCTCTGGTTAAACAGCTAGGCTCTACTTCAAATCATGTGTTATTGCAGCCAGAGGGGCTTTCTGGTCTTCCAGATGTAGTGGAGATGGAAGAGAGGCTTTTAACTTTCCACATCAGACACCTTTAGCGAGACGCCCAGCCTCGCACACGGATCCACCGGCGTGTCTGGGGAAAGTATACTGTACAGGTGTGTGTAAACCCACCTTCAAATAAAGAACCAAAACAGGCCCCAGAACCCCTGCATTACTCTATTACTGTGAAGATCCTTGGAAGAGATGTTTACACGATACGCATTACTGTACGTGGGTTTGCTGAAGTCGTAATAACATAGCAAGACTTGAGAAGGAGTCAAGACGGAAAAAAAAAGTAAGCAATATGAAATAAAACCACTTAAAGCTTACGATATATCCGACACTCTGAAAAGCGTATCTTTTTATTATAGGGCTGTTACGTTGTCATGGTTTCATGGTTAGTTTCATGGTATTTTTATCAAAATGCTGTCCATTTAATTATTTATTTATTTATTACAGTTCCTAATGTTCTAATAAAGCCGAATAAAGCCATGCGTCACTTGTGCTTACATTTCAGGCTGACGGGAGCGTCCAGGATCTTGGCAGCACACGCCGGGTGCTGGGCGGGTTGGTTCGGTCTTCTCGGCAGGCACGCCAGCATGATGCAGCTTTTAGGCTCTACGGCTGCGAGAAGCCTCGAGGAATCTGCGGGTAAGCAAAGTAGAGTCACTTTTTTGGATTTCTCATCTGCATCACATGAAGCTCATGTCATGAGAAGAACGTATTGTGAACTGGACCTGTCTAATCCATCTGCTTCCTGTTTACAACGCTGATCTCTTCACGCACACGTGCATCTCAAGAACGTTAGAATATCGTGGAAAAGTTCCGTAATTTAATTTCAAAAGTGGAACTTTTATAGATTCTAGATTCCTTACACATGAAGTGAAATATTTCAATCCAGTATCTCAAAATATTCGAATGAAGAATTTATAATACAGAAATGTCGACCTGATGAAGTGTGTTAATTTATGCGCTGATACTCGGTCGTGGTTTTAATCCTTTGGAATGAGTTACTGTATTAATGCGGCGTGGCATGGAGAAGATCAGCCTGTCGTACTGCTGAGGTGTTCTGGAAGCCCAGGTTGATTTGATAGCGGTCTTCAGCTCGTCTGTATTGTCGGGTCTGGTGTCTCTCCTAGTTTCTCTGTGGGGTTCGGGTCAGGCGAGTTGGCTGGACAATCAAGCACAGTTATACCATGGTCACAAACCAGTTACTAGAAGTTTTGGCACTGTGGGCAGGTGCCTGGTCCTGCTGGAAAAATCAGCATCTCCATAAAGCTCGTCAGCAGATGGAGGCATGAAGTTCTCTAAAATCTCCTCTTCGACTCTCGACTTGAGAAAACAAAGCGGACCAGCACCAGCAGATGACATGGCTCCTCAAATCATCACTGACTGTGGAAACTTCACACTGGACTTCAAGCAGCTTGGATTCTGTTCCTCTCCACTCTTCCTCCAGACACTGGAACCTTCACTTCCAATGAAACGCAACATTGACTTTCATCTTCCCCGTGATTGTGGTAGTGTACTGAACTAGACAGAGAGATTAAAGACTCGGGAAACCTTCACAGGTGTTTTGAGTTAATTATCAGATTAAAGATCTTCTCAGGTCGACATTTCTGTATTATAATTATAATGATCTTTATTCGAATATTTTGAGATGCTGGGTTTTTATTTCCATGAGCTGTAAGCCGTAATCATCAAGCATAAAATATTCACTTTATGTGTAATGAATCTAGAATATATGAAAGTTCACATTTTTTCTTTACAATTAAATTACGGACTTTTCCACGATATTAATATTTTCTGAGACGCACCTCTACAGTATATATGAAATACAGATGAGCGAAAACATCCAGTGGGGCTTGGCTTTGTACGTGTCAAACGGTACTGTATGAAATGTCTACCCTTTAGGTGCACAGAAACAAAGAAGATGGTAATGACTCAGCAAGCGTTTGTCTTTTTGGTGGGATTTGGTGGGCCTGAGGTGCATGCTGAGCGCTCGACCGCTCTAATCAATCTCCCAGCAGGCCATAAATCTCACCTCCCTCTGTTTCTCGGCTGCTAAGCTATATAAAGACGTACATCCACAGGCAACCCTGACAGGGATAACAACACAATGCCACTATAGGATTAACATCCCAGGCAAAGCAGGCCAGGCTAGCTTTATCTTTCCAAGGCTCTACAAATGAAAAGCATCTATCTAGATGTGCTTTCTAATCCAATTTTCGTCTTTTTTTCCCCCACTCTTTCTTTTTTTTGGGGTAATCCTTTAATTTTGTCATTTGACAGTTGGTCCCAATGACTCGCATGTAAATGATCCAGAGCAAGCCACAGCAAGGGGATTTAAGTGCAGGAGCTTAGAACCTAAAAGACATGAGTTTTAACTTGGCTTGAGTGAACAGAAGTGTAATTCAGTGCGAAGGTTTGTTTTAAAAGTGCAGAAGCACGACAACGTGGTAAGTGAACAGATCAATAAGCGTTTAAACCTTTTACCCCCCAAACGCACATACTACTATGAACAATTCTGGAGAAAGAGAAGAAAGAAAAAAAAAAAGAAAAGCGGCGCTTTTTTTTTTATTTTTTTTTTTTTATATAGTTTGCGTTCTTACACTCTGACATTTACCTTTGGCCCAATCATTCTATATTCAATTACTTTTTATATTAACAAATTAATCTGCCGTCCTCATGAGATCCCGTGGCAGTAGCTGGCCTAGTTCTTAGTCTTTAGGCTAATGACTGTTGACTCTTCATATCCTTCATTTTATTTGATTCTCTCTCTCTCTCACACACACGCACATGCTCTCTCCCTTCCTTTTTTCTCCCGAAATCCCTCTTTGATTTATTTCCCGTCCAACTTATTACTCTGGGTTTTTCCTGCTGGTTCCACACGACGGCTGCCCGAGCAAACTGGAGGGGAGAGCTTGAAAGCCATCTGTATATACTTGATTGCCTACACCTCAGAAGGATAAAAGAAACAGCCTGGCTTTCATTCTTGTCAGGAGCCTGGAGAAATCATACACCCTCCACCCCACCACCCCCAACACACACACTTCTTTCTTAACGCAGTATGCACAGAGAGAGCCTCTCTTCAAAACCAAACAGCCGGTCTGTGATCACAGACAGCTAAACGGCTAAAAAGCCTTTCTCCCCACTATTTTGTGAGAGGGCCAATTTCACAACAAGGCTTCCATTACTGCACATTTGTCAAAGGAAGATACAGGTTTTGGATGAGGGGTAGAAAGAAGTGTGCGGGTAATGGGGGGGGGGGGGGTGGGGGGGGGGGGTGTAGGTGGTAAAGACAAATATGGGATCTCCTGGGAAATGCCTGCGCAGCTTTATCAACAGGAAATGAGAGACAATTGTGAAACTGCCATCCATTACTCTCGCATGTGGCTGAGGGATAAAAATGCATTAAGATGCCTGTTTTCTCCACTTTTTTTTTTTTTTAGGATAGCACAGCAAAGTGCTTTGTTTATGGAGAGTGAACGAGTGCGCGAAACAAAGCATGTGCCGACCATACGGCGTTTCCCGTTATATTCGTCCCGCCATACAGACTTCGGTCACGTCCATATTCCTTGTGCTTGTAGCAAAGTGACTTTTTTTTAAGACCGTGCACAAAGGCTTGAGAAATCACAAACAGCCCGCAGGAGAAGTGCTCCCTATCGGCAACCTAATGTCTCTTTGAATGACAGCCGGTCTGTGTCCTTAATTCCATTACGCCAAATGGCCTTGAAAGCTTCTTTCTCCAGAGGATGCCGTTCCGCTCTTTTTGCGCCCACGTCGTGGAAAGGCAACTCAATCCACAAGGCTGACATACTTTGATGGCGAGATATAAGGCTTCGCAGTTATCATACTGCGAATTCTTCATTCTTTTCCATCCGGGAACGGAGCCTCAGCCAGCATTCCTCAAATCTGCTTATAGGAGTTTTATCATCTAGTCCATCTTCGGTGCTATTTTTCTCCACACAGAACCTAATGACCCACAGAATCCGAGCATCCCTCCTCTGAAGCGCTGATGTCGGGGCGTCGAGTAAGGCTGACGAAACTTTCGTCCAGAAAGGACAGCAAATCTTTGCCGCTATTTCTGCATCAGTCCCTCCGATAAGGCCGCTTATCACCTTCTGCGCTGCCTAGCTAGGGCCTGCTGGGGAGATAAGTGTCCTGCACGCCACTGCCGATCTTTTGTGTTCTAAGGATTTCTGATAAGATCACCTCAGCAGACAAATTGTCCTCTCCGTTCTGGTATTTTAGCCTTTTCATCTCTCTCTAAAGCCTGGAGGTGAACTAGATGGAAGGTTGTCTAATTGTACGTGCGCCAGTGCATAGCTGGGAAAAGAGGAGTGCATACATAGATAAGGTCACGTTGCAGAACGAGGGGAGGGGGGGGGTTTAGATTTATTCCCTCATGTTCACGAAGGACAGAATGTCGAGATCCTTTTAAATCAAATCTTATCTGTGTAGAATCCCGTTCAGCGCCATAGAGTAAAACCAATGGATTAGGTATGGAAAGTTAATTGCGTGACTGGCAAAAACAAAGCAGAATATATTCGTCCCGTTCAGCAAAGAAGCAGAAGCAAAGGCTTGTTACGTTCAGTTTAGATTGAAACAACCGACAGAGTGACAGAAAAGCCAGATTTGCATAATAATAGCAATCCCTCTCTCAAAAAGCCACAAAGCACAACCTGCTCTCATATAGGACCCACTTTAAATCCCTCACTTTGTTTACATCTTTATCCAAACTCTAGCAGTTAAAGCTTATGAGGTGAATCTAATGAGTAAAACCAGAATCAAGTAGCCTGAACAACCTTCCACTCCTACTCGAGCATGCATATGTATGCACACACACACACACACAAAGAAGCACTTCCCACTCTCAGCTCAAAATCCTAAGTTAATAATTAGATAATAATGAAAAAAAAAAGGAAGGTTTAAGCCTGGCCCTCTTTCACTTGCTGGTTAGATAGGATTAGCATGAGAGTGCTATGGTAATTTCTTCTCCTTTCCCTCGGTGTCATCCTGCCTACACGGCGGGGGAACGAGCCACGTCGCACCGAAATAACACACTGAAAAAATATAGAGCAGGCTTGACCGACGATGAAATCCTATCACAGCTGAACATTACATTTCTTTTAGAGTCCTACTAAAGTGACATGCTGCCATTAGGTCCACTTTCCAACATTGAACCCTGTCCAGATAATGTATCGCTCCTGTCATTAATTGAGGGAATCAAGTAACCTGAACAAAATCGTCTTCACGAGGAACAACGGCTAATATATTTGTAGACTGATCAAATAATATATCTGCAGCCATGCAAAATCAGGTTTCTATTGACTTTATGTGCGTCCTGCAGGTTTGATCTATGAGAGCTGGAGTCCAGAAACACCCCCCCCCCTTCATCCCACCAACCCCCCAAATCTCAAACCGATGGCCAGGCCTGTGGACTTTTCCAAATCACTAACTCTCTTATGAGTGACAGCAGTGGAGGAGAGGGGTGGCCGTTCTGCCACTTCCTCCAGCAGGAGCCCTCAGTGTGACGCTGGCAATCCGGCAGGAGCAAAAACTAAGCGCCACATCAAAAGGCCACATTTAGCCTCGCTGAACGAGAAGGGAAGAGGCCACGGCTGGCTGGCGACGTCGCGCCACACGGCCCTCCCCTCTCCGTGGAAATGGGATCTTCTCTGAGCAGTGAAAAGATAGCAGAGCTGTTTCCCGGAGGATGGAGGCCGTTTGACAGACAACGGCGGCGGCTTCATCCGTAAAGCCCCTCATGCATTTTTAATGGAATCTATTACTTCAGGATTAGGAGATAAGAGACCGGGGCCCTGGTTAAATATCTGATAGTTAGCATAATTGGGATCAGAGGCGCAAAGGAGACAAAGATCCCCCCCCCCAGCTTTTGAAAAGTGTAACCTCTTAACCAGATGCGCAAAGAACATGTAGCCTTAGATAAACAGCAGCTCGCTGGCTCACATTAGCATCAGACACTGTAATAAAATAGGTTTTTTTAAAAGCAGAGAGGAGGTTTCAACAGAACCTTTAGGAGCATTTCTTCTCACCTGGCTGCGAGGTGTAAATGTAAATACGCTCTGTCAAATGTAAATGTCCCAGGCCAACTGAATTAGCTCCTGCTTCAAAGAACATTATTCCGCTGGCAACTAGATATTTCACTGGCTGTCATCTACTGTGACAGCTTGTTACAGAAGTTTGCTCTTGTGAGAAGCCCGTGTGTACAGCAGGCATTACGGATACACAGAGCAGAACCAGGCCTGCGTGCTTTGCTCCAAGCACTCCTCCGCCCTCTGAGAACACGGGGCAGTTCATTACGCTGTTTAAGGGTCACTGCTTCCTTCGAGTCATTAAAAATGGTAATAAAATAAAGAACTCGGAACAAAGATTGAGCAAATGTTTCCCGCAGGCTTTTCACACGGGACGAACACTTACACCCCCCCTGAGTGCTTAATGAACGACTTGGCACAGAAAGACCAAAGAGTTCCTGGAGAAAATGGACTTTACTTGGTACGCGCTAATCTAAAGTGACCTCCACCTGCTGCCCGCTCGATGAGAACAGGTCAGACTGCTAAGAAAGCAGAGCAATCGTTTCCAAAGCCTTATGTAATGTGAAATTGCTTTAAATGGATTGTATTTTTTTTTTTTTGTTTAGGTGGCAGGAAAACACAGAAAACACGCCAGAATGCTTCTATAATCTTGAGTAAACGCTTTCAGCAACCTCCCCACCCTGCTCGAACCACATTACCCCGTAGCCGCCTTTCACCCCGGCTCCTCATCCCATAAAAATAAAGAGACCAATTAGGCAGATTTCAAAGGATGGCAGCCGGCCTATAATTACACACGACGTCCTTAGGAGATAAAAAGGTGATTACGGTGGATGCAGAGGGAAAAATTGCTTAGCAACCGAGAAACTGACATCATCCCCACAAGTGGAGCTTAGCGACCAGGCGTCCACTCTGAGGTCTCTCAACCTTCCCGGATCACCCTTATCTCTGGCTTTGTTTATTAAACAGGCTAAATGTATGGACAAAGCAGCTTTGTGCCAGCCTTGTGATGACTGAGGAATGCCTTGTGTAATCCCTTGTGTATTGTATCTCTACATGTCTCTAGAACTGTACTAGAAGAATGAACACTGTGCTCCAAAAGATATCCCCTCGTTTTGGATCTAGTGATTGGGAAGGCCACGGCGTACGACCTATATCCTTTTCAACTTCATCAAATCAATCAGTGTGCCCTCGTACCCTGTGGATGGGGGTTGGTCGGTGGGGGTAGAGTCATCCTGGAAAAGACCATTTATCAGAAGATAATTTATCAATTTGTATAGCGCTTTTTACAATGGTACATTGTCTCAAAGCAGCTTTTACAGAAATATCATTTTACATTTTTACATTTACAAGTGACTTACTAATGAGAGCACATTCACACACCAATGGTAGCAGAGCTGCATGCAAGGTGCTAGCTTACCATCGGGGGCAACTTAGGGTTCAGTGTCTTGCCCAAGGACACTTCGGCATGGGATCACCCGGGCCGGGAATCGAACCGCCAATCCTACGATTAGTGGATTAGTGGACAACCCGCTCTACCCACTCTACCCACTGAGCCACAGCCGCCCCAAGATAAAAGGTGATCAGTATAATCGGAAGAACTTCGTATTGACTTGCATTGAGCCTTCTCTCGAAGTAGAACCAGACCACGCTGGCAAAGAATTTGTCACCTGTCTGTACTTGGATGTCAAAAGTGACTAGTGTCTAGAAATAAGATGGATGTAGGTAACCACAACAGGGCACATACGCACCAACAAAAGGGCGTAAGAAACAGTAGTGTGTCCCAAAGGCATCTTGGCTGGGATAATGAGGAAGTGCAGTGGTGTTTTGAGTGCAGGCCCTAAGGCCATTAGCCAGCAAATGCGGACAGAAAAAGTGCTGCAGCAAGGAAAGAGAGCAGTCAGAGATGACAAATCTCATGTCTTCATGGAGAGATAGCGGAAATGCTGATAGGACATACCATTATGAGACAGTCCACATCTTCAGCTCCACCATAGTTTGCTTCCTTGGCATATACGTAACAGTTGGCACTCTGCCGTACCGCTACACCTGAAAAGCGAGCACTAACCGTTGAATTATGCTGTTAAATATGCAGCCCCGACCTTTTGTCTTTAAACAGTGTGTGTGTGGGTACCTCGACGACAGAGCTCGTGTACAGTACCTGCAATCGAAAAGTAATTACTCTGGCTTTAAAGGTCAGCACATTCCTTTCAGCGCCCATCTGAGTGGCATCTGAAATTAAGATTTCCCTTCTACTGCTTTTCACCACAGCGCTTGTCAAACATGCTAAGCTGTTCCTGCGGAAGCACCATGACATGCGAATAAAGCCGGTCTCCTCGAGGCTTGGCGGACGGCTCGTTTGGTCTTTCTCGACGCTGTAATTACGTCGCCCCATCTGAAAAGCCACAAGGTTTATACCACGGCCTGGACGTCCCGAAATGTCAACAGACTTTGTAAAGACCGTGGCTGAAGGGATGGGTCTGCGGGTCCGCTTCGTGGCGCTGAGGGCAAACCAGAAGAATCTTTTCTTCTTTTCTCATTCCAGAAGTCATTCGAGACCTAAAATCAGACTGTAAATGAATCCCACCATCCCGGTGATTGAGGGATGACCGGCTCATTCGATTCGTCAGCCCCACAACCCCACTTCACCCGGACCCGGGCTGGTTTTCAGCGCCTTCCTCCGAGCAGGTAAACTTCTTTCTTTTCCTTCGCTCTCTCCACAGTCTGCTTTTTCCCTCTCCCAGTCGCCTCGGCCGTGTTGGCAAAGGCTTTAAAAAGGCCAATCATAGTGCACTTCAAAGCCTTTTCCTGTAACCGCAGGGACTCTGGCACACAAGGCCCCCTTTTATTACAGCCACATCCATCGGGGGGCGGTCAGCTGACATGAAAGGCTCAGACGCATTTCCGACAATATGGGCTCAGACAGATACCATTCAAGGCAATTCACCATTTAAACACACACACACACACACACACACACACACACACACCCAAAAAGGTTTCATTTCCTTGCAATAACAGGGATGTAGACTAATCCGGGTACTTTAATTAACAGACGTCCTATTAAGCGCGCACACAGTCACTTCCCTGATAAATGAAAAGATTGATGGGATATATGATGGGATATATTATGGGATATATGATGGGATATATGATGGGATATATTTACCATAAATGGAAGCGATGTGTTTCCTAGATCCAGGCAAGCCTTATTCCCTGAGAAATCATGTCTGTGGTCTCGCTCGGATCCGGAAGATCACGGATTTGTTATTCGGTCGGTCTCTCTCTCTGTGTCTCTCTCTCTCTCTCTCTCTCTCATGCGTTCAGATCCCAGTCGCTTTTTCCCCGTCCGAAAATAACGGGTTATCCAGCCGCTTGTTAAATTGTCCTAAGGAGGAATTCGGGAACACCGACGAGTAGTTTTAAAGCCGTTAATTGTCCTGAAGGCATTTAATGGTCTGTGACGGATCTGATGTCCAGCTCCGTGTTCCGGTTGCGGTGAAGCGGCTCCAGGACGTGCCGCATACCGGACTCCGTTCCCCGACCAGACTGAAGGAGGGGAAGGCGAAAAGCACCTGCTGCTAAGCGTTCTCGCTTCAGATCTTCAACACATCACATCGGCCCGGTGAGCCGTCAGAACGAACCGGAACTTCCGAAAAAAAAAAACCAAGAATAAACTAGACTGGAGAATTCAAACCTCGCGCATCGAACCTAGCGGAATAGCTAACAGCAAATCTATACACACACACATCTATATATTTATATTTATATTATACTATAAGGCTGTTCTTATCACACTGCGTAATCCATTAAAAGCCTCCTGATGGAAAAAAAAAGGGCAAAGTTTAGTTCGACTAAACAGACCTAGTAAATAAAAGAGGAAATCCGGTGAAGTCGCGGCCTTTTAATTCAGCTGTGTGTGTGTGTGTGTGTGTGTGTGTGTGTGTCCGAACCGAGACCGCTCCACTCTCCATGCCTGACAATCAATACCGTCTGTGTACACACAACAACGGCTCATTCTGACCATTCCACTAAGCCGGAAAGCTCAACCAATCACTTCAGAGAGAACGTTTGAATAAATCATCGCCTCAGCCAATCTGTGTGGATAGTGGGTGGGCTCGGACTGTGACGCAATTAGCGTCAGGGGGACGGCATTATTTTTTCCACACCCCCTCCACGCTGAAAACCCGTCATTCGGTGTATATTATTTAAAGGGATAGCAGGGTTTTTTTTTCTTGTTGTTGTTGTTGTTGTTTCGACAACACAGTGGGACTCGGCTGATTATATCTCATATATAACGGTTACTAACATACTTAGTTTGACATTTGCAGTATGAACGAGTGTTTAAAGTTCCTTTAAATGATAATTAGTTCATCTTTAACCCTCATGTTCCGTTCAGAAGATCCTACACCATGTCTTTAGAATGGAATTTACCGACATAAAGTTGCAACATTTTATAGTATAATATCCAATATTCTTTTCCCACATCAATAGCAGGTGTGTGTGTGTGTGTGTGTGTGTGTGTGAGAGAGAGAGAGAAGAAATGGTACATATGGTAGCATTACATTTAGAACACCATCACAGTTATATAAATATGATTTAAATATGAAAAATATGATAAAAATAAACAATTATTCTATAAAGTAGGGAAAGTCTATATAATCATTAAAATCCACCCATTTTCCATACCACCGATCCTACACAGGGTCGCTGGGAAGCCTGGAGCCTATCCCAGGGAACGCCGGGTACAAGGCGGGGACACCCCGGACAGAGAACTTGTCGAACCATCACAGGGCACAACGATATAAAACGGACAATTTGGAACTGACAATCAAACATGTCTTTGGACTGAGGAAGGAAACTGGAGAACCCAGAGGAAACCCTGAAGCACGGGGAGAACATGGAAAGTTCGCATACACCCGGGGTGGAAGTGGGATCGGGGGTAACCTTGGAGGTGCGAGGCAAGCATGCTATTTTTTGTCCACTGTAAGATTTTACGGCAAACTCCAAACACTACAAATGTCACCACTTTTTTTCTTTTTGATGAATCAAATGGCTATTTTTACTCTGAATAGTATGCATCGACAACAAAAACTACGTTTTACAATTTGTTGTTGTTGGCATGGCAGGATTTCTATAGAGTTTTATCCTCTGCACTCTGAGTGCAGATGAGAACAGATTCGTTTCTTAGTCTGCCTTTTAGTCTAGCCTTTTCTGAAATGACTGTAATTGTATTTTTGTGTATGTAGTGTAGATGCAGCTATGACAATTTCAGCTTTGCGTCCCCTGAATCTTTCAGGAACTCCTCTTACTTCCTGTGTCGATGAAGTTTGGCTATATTTCATGACACAACCTTTGGCTAGTTATCCAGTATGACGCTTCATTATAGCCTGACAAATTACACTGGGGACTAAGCTAAGTAGTTAATTGTCGGCCTATTTAAATGTTTTTATTTAAAAGGTAAAATAGATGTGTATATATATATTTTTGGCTTAAATACCCTCTCGGTAATTCTGTCAAGTTAGTTCATGGGTTTAGCTCACAGACATTATCCCTTTCCTACCAAACTAAACATAACTAGCATACACTACGTCGACTGGAAAGTTTCCCCACATTATTCCAGCCCTCTCTAAACTGTAGAGTTATTCCATCGATATTCTGGTGACTGTAATAGGCCTGGATATTAACTGAATATCTGCAGTATGGAAAATATCGACCACAGGACTCCATCCTGATAGAGATAAGAATAGAGAGATGAATCTTCAAAATGGGTTTTGCTTTCATAGGTGTAATGGAATGGATATTGTGTTTGTCTTTATTCTTCATACTTGTATTACTCTACCAATACAAAGAACATTGATATTTTCACAGAGCCTTATGAAAATTGCATTTGCTGAATACATGATTTCACATATAAGATGTTTACATATAGTCCACAGGACAAGATAATAGCTAAATGTATACAAATGAGCCAGGTCAAAAGTTTACACACCCTTGATTATTAATACTGTGTCGTTATCTGGACGATCAACGACTGTCTTTATGTTTCATGAGTCACTTGTTTGTCCTGAGCAGTTAAACTGCCCACTGTTCTTCAGAACATTCCTCCAGGTCCTACACGTCTGTTACTTTTCCAGCATCTTCTCCATATTTGAGCCCTTTCCAACAGCGTCTATATGACACCGGGACCCATCTTTTCACACGGAGGACTTTTTCTCAAAAAGGCAACACAATACATTAAGACAGGATGATCATTTGTTATGGTAAATTGTTACCGTTTTGTCTCCTGGGAAACATGTAAAGACCCTATGCAGCTTATGTAGGGCTTCTGAGGTCATCGCGTTCAAAAGTTTACCCCCCCCCCCCCCCCCCCCGACTCTTAGTGTATCTTAATGTTTATATATCTCAATGTCAGATAGTAGACGGCTACCCGAGCCATTTCCCAGAAAGCTACTTTTACTTATATAAGTATAATTGCACATTAAGGCTATGTGCCTACCTCGAGAGGTTATGCGGCATCCTGCAGTGCTTCATTTAATTACAACAGCGTAATCAATGACTTGGAAAAATGTAAATCGATACTTTTTAGACCTACTGGCTTTGTCCTTTTTGAGATGTGATCAGTGCATAAGCTCAAATGAAAATCGTATATATTTTCTAGTGTTTACACCTAAACATTCTTCATTTAAAGCAACATAATTTATGGTTTGTGTTTAAAGTTCACATGCTTCACGCCTTGGTGGTGTATTCCTGTTAAATGTAATGGTTAACCTCATGAGAGCTAACAGAACCAAAGGCAACACAGCAGGGACGTACTGGCTTCTGTTGCAGATGACTGATTTCATTCTGTCATGCTGTTCCCAAAACTCAAACCCAACTGTCAAAAACAAACCAAACACAAGCCATGTTTATTTTATTTATTTATTTTTCCACAATCTGGAGATCATCCTTGTAAATGCACTACAAATGCAAGAAAAAGAGCTTGGTTTCATCAGAATACGCATATGTACATGCACATGGCATCTTACAACACTAATGGCTTCCAGCCTGTTTGACGTGTAAAGGTCTTTTATCTATGGTTTAACACTTATATATATATAAAAGAAAAGAACACAAGAAAATAGCAGAGAACTGTATTATCGGTCTGTGTGATTCTCAAATTATTCGTCTTGTCCGAACTCATTTGTTAAAGGACCAGCTGTGTAGTGAGAGGTAGTGGCTCCATCATGCACATATGAGCAGATAAGCATCTCCACTGAGAAACACGCAGCTTTAATTAAATGTGAAACGGGGAATACAGTCTCTGTGCGTGAACTCAATGTGTAGACACTGAGGACAGAGAATCCCTCTTATTAGCATTACTGGATCGCTTGAATTTCTTATCCAAGACTAATTATGAGCGAGTGATGCGGTCTTTATATTCATATGAAAAAATCTTTCAATTTATTCAATCCATCTGAAAGTAACACAATGTGGATTGCATGTGAGGAAAGTCATTTAATCCCCCCCCCCCCACACACACACACACACACACACTTCACTTCGTTTGATGTTACATTAGAAAATAATGACTTTCTCCATGAAGAATGCCTTTGATATTGCAATTAATGAGAACCAGCAGGGGAAGGAGTCAGCATTTGAACTTCAGACCCAAGAGCAGCTATTCATCTGCATTACATGGCCTATGTTTTAATTCAGACGATATGATATGGGATATGAATTTTTCTCATATATTCTCCTTCGACATACCCACTACTGCATCTCAATCCGCCTACTTATACTATACACTCAAAGTATGTAGTCTTTGTGCGAAGAAAAAGTACATACATTTGAGTGTGTAGCAGGAGAGTATGCAAGTCCTGGGAAATACTGACACGTCATGTAACGGACGAGAACGTTGTTGCCTAGTTACGCGCCACACTGTCACGGTAAATAAACCCCTTGTTCTATTTCAGCTTTTCTTCATTCATTATTCCTTATATATTTGAAAATCTCTCGGAAAGAGTAGACCATCAGGGTAGATCTTTGGGATCCTCATTTCAACATACTACAATTTGGGACATACTAAGTCTAATCTCTGATACTATCTACTGACAGTAGGTGAATTGTGATGCAACACAAGACTTGGATGAGTATATGGTCCAAAAATAAACAACCTACCAAAACACCCCAGAACACACCCTGGAGGTGGTTCAGAATCATCAGAATCATCTTTCAGTTTAAAAACAAAAGTTTGGAAAGGTCGCAGTGAGATGTTATTTCTGATCCATTATGACCCATGAGACTAGATGACTCTAAAAAGCCTGACATCAGTGAAGCTTTCCATGCTGGCTACTTCAATGTGCTCAGCAAATATTAGTGACCAGTGCTGGAGAACCTGTAAAATCTACAAATGTATTCAATGAAGTAGTACTCCCACTACGCCCTCATTTCAAACGGATTGTAGAGTGGGCCAGGTGTGATTCGGGGCGGCTGTGTCTCAGTCGGTAGAGCGGGTTGTCCACTAATCCACTAATTGTAGGGTTGGCGGTTCGAATCCCGGCCCGGGTGATCCCATGCCGAAGTGTCCTTGGGCAAGACACTGAACCCTAAGTTGCCCCCAATGGCAAGCTAGCACCTTGCATGGCAGCTCTGCTACCATTGGTGTGTGAGTGTGTCTCATTAGTAAGTCGCTTGTAAATGTAAAAATGTAAAATGATATTTCTGTAAAGCTGCTTTGAGAAAATGTACCATTGTAAAAAGCGCTATACAAATTGATAAATTATTATTACGGGTGTGTGTCCATTCTGGGTGGAGATTGAGGTGGGGTGGGGGTTCCTCACAGAACTGTGTGCAGTCACTGAGTGTTTGTGATGCTGAATTTTCCGTCTGCATGAACATCTGTGTCGATTCAGTTCACTTCTCCAGCTGGTATATGTCAAAATACTCAACATTTCATGTGGAGCATCAGGTTTGGTCAAGACACAATAAGATCATTTCAATCTTCTCTCTCACAAATACCAACAAATCAAGATTAGGATTAACGAATGATATATTGTCCAGGGTGTACCCCGCCTTGTGCCCGATGCTCCCTGGGATAGGCTCCAGGTTCTGTGACCCTGATAAAGGAGTAAGCGGTAGAGGATGGATGGATGGATATTATGTGAAACAATCTATTCGAATGGTTATCTAACTTTTTGCAGCTTTTCCAGTTCAAACACCCAGCTATACAGATATAAATATTATGCGCATTAGACAATCTGTAACATCATATGCCACATGGCCAAAAGTATATGAACACCTGATCCTCACTGCCATATGTAGGTCTTTCCCCAAGCGGTTGCCATAAAGCTGGACGCACACGTCTTTGAATACTTACATTCACGTTTATGGCATTTGGCAGATGCCCTTATCCAGTGCGACTTACTTACTGGTTCAGACTCAGTGTATCGTCCGTTTAAAACTATGTTCGCGAGGTACTATAATACGAAAGACACAAGACAAAGTGCTAATGTAAGTACTTCATGAATAGGTAGGTCGTTGATCCTGATTTGAACACAGCCAGTATGCTGTTGTATTAAGATATCCTTTCACTGATGGACTAAGGGCCGAGCTCAAACATGATTCAGCATGACAATGCACAAAATGAGCACCGTAAAGCCATAAAGATTTCGAGTGGCCTGCACAGAGCCCTGATCTCAACCCCACTGAACACCTTTGAGATGAATTGGAATGATGACTGCACACCAGGTCTGCTCGACCAGCATCAGTGCACAACCTCTTGCTGTTTTGTGTAGCTGAAGGAGCACAAACCCCCATAGCCATATTCCAAAATCTAGTGGAAAGCCTTCTCAGAAGAATGGAGGTTATTACAGCAGCAAAGCAGAAACAAATCAAAAACAAAACAGCCCGGCCAATAAAGGAAAGCGCGGCGGGTGGCTGTGTCTCAGTGGGTAGAGCGGGTGGTCCACTAATCCACTAATCGTAGGGTTGGTGGTTGGAATCCCGGCCCGGGTGATCCCATGCCGAAGTGTCCTTGGGCAAGACACTGAACCCTAAGTTGCCCCCGATGGCAAGCTAGCACCTTGCATGCAGCTCTGCTACCATTGGTGTGTGAGTGTGTCTCATTTGTAAGTCGCTTTGGATAAAAGCGTCTGCTAAATGAATAAATGTCAATGTAATGTAAATCAATATTAACGTCCATGGCTTTGGAAAGGGACGTATCCAGATACTTTTGACCATGTAGTGTATTACTTTAATTCATTGGAGCCTAACAGATTTTTATAGATGAGCTTTTCATCGTGCATCATGCGATGTGGTGTGAATAAAATGTCGATTTGAAACAATTCACAACAAATCGACACCATTTTCTTTCTGCAGTTAGACTCAGGTTATCATTAGCGGTCCATGCACTGGTGTAGATCACACAGCCAAAACTGTAAGGCGTATAGACTTATATATATTAACTCAGAGAACCCGTATTTCAATTGCTTTTCAGGAAAAGGAAATTACCATGGGGTGCCCCTTGGTTTCATCTACACCATGTGCATTCATTTCTGCCATGATAGATTTTTTTTTTCTGCTAACGTGCATAAATGTATTGCATAATTGATCTCCACCACTCAACGTCATTAAAAAAGGAACCATTGACAAGGCTTTTCAGAAAGACCAACTCTTTTCCATTTTCCTAGCACACCTGTGCACTGTGTGTGAAATTCCCCAGCCAAATGAGTGCAAAAGATTGATGACTGTCATGAAATCAGTATTTTCTGTTTGGCTGCTATGACAGAGCACGAAATTAACGCCATCCTGAAGCACGCGCTCGGCAGTAGGCCTACGCACGTGTGTATGTCGGTGGATTTTGGGGCTCGCGAGGCTCTCCAGCACAATTATATCGTATAAACAGGCACTTCTGAAGGCTTATAAATCTTCATCATCCGGACAGCCGGTGAAATATGTGACTGTCCCCGGTGCGTAAATTAACGCGCTCCAGAAGCCCGGCCAATAAAGGAAGGCGCGCGGCGGGCGGGTGGCCGGCAGTCGATGAGCTCGCGGCTCCTCATAAATCACGTGACGGAGCGGATGAAGCGCGCGAGCGGCGGTCAGTGGCAGCCACCTGGCGCCTTCCATCACCGGGCGGACAGGTCAACCGGCAAAACACGTCCACATCAGATACACAGAGCTTTACACCCTGCTAGTTCACCACATGAAAGGCATATATATATATATATATATATATATATAATCCATAATAAGATTCATACCTGTTAATGAGGATTAAAAATGGACAAACCAGATCCCCAAAACACAGGTTTTCCTCAAGAGACGCCATTTTCCTTTGTTATTATTATTATTATTATTATTATTATTATTATCACTCCACTTTGTACTTTGGTCCATATTTCAGAAAGCAAAGTATTTACCTTCTATTATTTGTTAGCCATGTCAGCTTTATTGTTTCCTGCAGTACAAACCTAAGGAAGCAAATCATATCATGTCTGACTAACTACATCTAAAATCTATTTTTTTTTTCCCTGAATTGAAGTAATTAACTTATTTGAGTCAACATACAATATATAGACAAATATCCTTGATGTAATAGGAGTGTATTTGGATGTTTTCTATTTGACTGTATATTCCAAAGCTTTAATGATCATTATTTCATTTTTTACTCCGTCTGAAAAAAATATCTTGGACAGAAGGCATTATTATCCTCTATACAAGTGTGACAAAGAGGTAAGATAAGAATGGTAGACTGGGGTGTAATATATGTATGATCTACATACAACTCCATGCTAGGTTTATACATGCTAGTATTCATTACTCTTGTCATCCTTTAAATCACCTATAAGGACAATTCTAAATGGTTTCAGAGAACTTTCTGGACAGCTGGTCTTTACTGCCACCTGCTGTCGCAGTGCTGCTGAGATTTTAGGAAAAGTCCTAGGCTGAACCACAAAGAGGAGTTCCTGTCTCCAGATTAAGGAGCTTTTCAATAATCTACTTTATACACTCTTAAAAATAAACGTTCCAATTAGAATCAAAAAGGGTTCTAATCAAGGTTTTCAACCTGATGCCATAGTAGAACCCTTATAAGTTACACAAAGAACCTTTTACTCTCAAGTTTTTTTTAAAGAACCATCTATTTACTGATGCTTCAACATAATTTATCATATGTTATCATAAGTTAACATAAATGATCATAAATTCTCTAAAACAACAACAACACCAACCTTAGTTAGTGCTTTTAGGAACCAAAGTAAGGTTCTTAAGAGTGATGCCAGGAGTACCTTTTCCAGTCCCACAAAGGACCTTATTTACATTTACATTTATTACACTTTAACCTGTTAAGGGATGATACCTTGAAAAACCAATAGCCTACACTTCTCTTAAAACCTTATAATGAACCATATAGCCCAAGAAAGAAGCCTATACTATGAAAAATGGTTCTTGTGTGCGGGGCTTGCATGTTCTCCTCAGGGTTCTCCGGTTTCCTCGCCCAGTCCAAAGACATGCATGGTAGGCCGATCGGCATGTTCAAAGTGTCCGTAGTGTATGAATGGGTGTGTGAGTGTGTATGTGATTGTACCCTGTCCAGGGTGTACCCCACCTTGTGCCCGATGACCCTGTGGGATAAGCCCTATAGAAGATGGATTGATTTATCTGTAAAGAAAAAAAAACATTGTTAAATTGATGTGTTTGCATTTATGTGTACAATTTTGCTAGCCAAAATAATAGAGTAATAAACTAGGGTATATATATATATATATATAATCAATATTGAAGCAGGTTAAGAAGCACGTGTGCATGAGTGAAGCTTCTCCTCGCGCTGAGTCTGCGCAGGTCCACTGAGCATGCGCAGTAGGATGTAAACACGAAGGCGCTACCCAGCTGCCAAAATGACTGGCATAAAAGCATGATTAACGGAACAAATCTCTCTTTTACGACAACGTCTTCATGGGACTTTATTTCCGATAACTAAGATAGTTTAGGGTTCACAGGTTGTCATCCGCCGCGACTCCGAGGTCTGTTTAAACGCGTTGATTCCTAACTTTTATTTCCGTGTAAAACTTCTGCGTGCGTGCTACCCGCGCGTGCTAACCGCGCGTGCTAACTCCCGCGTGCTAACCGCGCGTGCAAAGTCAACAACACAGCTCGAGTCATTTCTATTAGTGTGGGAATTGTAGAGTAAATCAATCCCTATACAACAGATACAAAGATGTGTACATAATAATCATTTAATAAAGACTTACTTCATAAAGAATTTCATTTTAAAAAAGTGTAACTTTAGGAGAGACGTGATTTGCCGTTTGGACTGAAATATCGCGAGATCACAGGGACTGACCAGAACACGCCTAATGTGGGAGAAAAGGTCAACTGAAGGTTTTTAGAAGATTTCTACTCTAATGTTATGGATTATTTTTATTGTCGTAAAGTGTTTGCTCATGCCTACCGAGCCTCGTTGGTGACTTTATATATATATATATATATATATATATATATATATATATATATATATATATAAATGCGTGGTCATGCAGTAGTCGAAGTCCTGGCCCATTATCCCAATTCTTATTGTTTGGTACTATTCATCATTCATTGAGATCATGTTGTGTTAAGGTATTCTTTTAATATTCCTTAGGGTTGAATATAATGGATACAGTCCTGAGCAGGCTGCGAACCCTGACCCTGGATGATCTGCGGGATGAGATCGCAAGGGCGGGATTGAAGTGGGGACCCATAACTGACACCACCAGGCGCCTCTTTGAGAAGAAACTCGCCCGAACTCTTTTGGAGGATCAGCCGGGAGAGTGCAGTAGGCCAGAAGTGGGTGGCGGCGAACCCGGTATCTCTTCGGATAACACTCAGTCTCCACCAGTGAATTCAGAAGCGCTGAGGTTGGACGTGAGTCCTTCAACACGTGTTTGTGAAGATGCCACCCAACAAGCCTCTAATGAATCTCCGTCTTTATTTTATGGAGTTTTGCCTCCTCAAGATGATCCATTGTTCAACGACGGTATGTACATAAGTGACGTGATGGATCCCAGAGACCTACTTTTCTGTGCAGGTTGTCCTAGACACGTAATAGAGGATGTTATCACTGATCACTTTTGTTTGGTTGTCTTTTCTAACAGGCTTCCTTCATGTTTACGGTGACAAGCAGAAAGCACTAAAAGCAGTCATGACGATGAAAGGTGCACGGTTTAAAGCTTTCTGTAACAGAAAGGATGCTGAGGACTTTGCTAAGGGCTTGTATGACGGTGGCGTGACACCCTGCAAAAATTCAGCAGACAAACTCCTCGTTGCATCTACAGGTGGGTTTGTTCATCAGACATGTTCTGAATATAGCTCATTAAATTAAAAATTAAAAGTTCTTAACATTGTTTTATTTGCCAGTAAAATGAAACGCTAAGTCACATGGTGTTACTGGAAAGAATTTCCTTTGGGGTTAATTAAAACTACGCTTCGTGGACGGCCATGATACAACACTCCATCACTGATTAGCTTCCTATAACCGCATGTCCTGTCGCGTTTTATTCCTCTTTAAAAGCTTATTTTGCTGAAATAACTATTAAATTGTAGGCCAGGATGGAAAAAAAGTATACTAATATAAATAAATATATCACCTGATTATAAATACATAATCTTATTATGGCCTACTTTCTGTGGAATAAGTCAGGATGGTCCAATTGTGTTAAAAATAGGACCCTATTAGAGTTTACTTTGTTAGCAAATACGTTAATATTTGTATTAGGATCATGTTCTTAAATTGACTGACTTGCATTATTATCAGCTAATTATATCCAAGTCATGTGATGAGAGACTAATTTGGTGAAAAATAGCACATCTGTAAAAATGATTTTTATTTGTCCGTCTACATTTCACTTCAATATGAATACGTCTTATTTATTTATTTAAAACAAACAAAAAAATTAACCCCAATTATAAGTCAAATTGGCAGTAGTGAGGATGTTCTAAGAACTTTGATATATTTGGCAGCGAAAGACGCTCATTAATCTTTATTATGGCCTGGCTTCAGCTTTTATTGCGCAAGTTGTTAGACAGACGAGAGCCAAAAAGGATGGCAATAAAATGAATGTCACTTGGCTGTCGGCACCTAAAAACGAACCCGTAACGAAAGTGGATGGTTAGTATGGTGTCAATTACGTGATGCTTACTAAATACGTGTTCATAAACACGTTTTACTGCCGTGTGCAAGTTTTTACTTGTTTACATTCACAAAATATTAGATGCAAACAGCAGAAAGATAAAAACTAATACAATAGGGTGCGAATACTTATGAATGTGAATACGTTACCGTGTGGCTTTGCTTGAGAGTGAGAGTGAGAGTGAATGAATGAAAGAAGCTCTGGTCTGCATGGTCTTGTTTTTGTGACGATTCGTATACTTTCTAGCTTTTATATTTATTGATAAGATCAATAGCAACCTCAGCATGGCTGTGAAACATCCATTTAATTAGCAGAGAAATCACCAACTTTTGAAACGGCATCTTTGGAGAAGGCTAACGAGTTCAGAAGTCCGCGCGTACAAGACCTGACGACAAAACTTAGAAGAGCTGTGGAGAATGGAGACCAAGTGGCTTTTAAAGAGCTTGTCTGGGGTAACCCAAGATACCTTATTGGGTCTGGAGACAACCCAACCATTGTGCAGGTAGATAAATGGTAGTGTTTTAAAGACCCATACTACTTTCTTTTTGTTCTACTTTTGTCCAAAGAGTTCAGCATACAGCATGGTTGTACAATGGACTTACAGATGTAATGTATGTCCTGCAGGAAGGCTGCAGATACAACGTCCTCCATATAGCGGCAAAAGAGAACCAAGCTGAGATGGCACGTCTTATACTGGAGACCCTGCAGAGCATTGAGTTCATGCGTCTCATGTATCCTGATGATCAGGAAGACATGCTCTGGCAACGAATCAGCTACATCGTAGACCTGTACCTCAACACGCCTGATAAAGGGGTTAAGTATTATACAGATATTTTACAGTGTTTTCTTCCTGACCGAACTCTTTGGTATTTATTAGACTATGTTTATGGTGGTGTTTCTACAGAGCAATGATACGCCGCTTCACTTTGCCTGTAAGTTTGGATGTCCAGAGGTCGTGAATATCCTTTGTTCACATCCAGACATTGATAAGAACCGTAGGAACAAGTATGGACAGATGCCATTTAGTGTAAGTACAGAATATGTCAATACAGTTTTTTTTTTTAATGAATTAAACCTCACAGTTTACTTTCAGGCTGCAAGCATAATGTAAAGTTTCACTGCTGAAGTCAGGATGTTCACATGGGGCTGTGTTGAGATTTGCGCACTTAGTAAGGGTTTAATACTGAAACTATGGTGGAATGGACTATACACAGGTCATACTGAATACGCATACTTTTCCTCACGTAAACATTAACAGAACTATTGGACTTAAGATGCCATGTCTGAATACGCCCCATAATCCTGTTAATATCTATTTCGACTGCGTGACGAAGAGACCACTGTTCCATCTGCCGTATTCGTAGAGATCATAGTCGAGAGGAAACTCGAGCTCTGTGTGTTTGCTGCTGTTCTCGATCACTATATTGTTCCTGCTTGAACAGGTGATATGTGAACGGAAAAACAAAAATAAGGAGACTAAAGAAAAGATTCAAGAATATTTGCAGGGTAAGTTTGGATGTGGAGGTAAGCGTACAACAAAATGTCGAAGGGGAAAAAATAAAACGCTGATTATTAATTATTATTCTTTTGTCTCAGATCGTTTTTTCGTGCCCTTACTGAGAGCCACAGATAACACTCTTAACCCGGTGATCGGTGCACCCTGGGCCCCTGGCATCTCTAAATATCACGATGCGTCACTAATCCCTGGGTTGATTGAGGATCCTAAAAACCCACCGATGACTATTGGGGCATTTGTAGGCCCTCTGAATTTATCCAAGGTAACCCTGCACAGACTTGACTACTTTTGGCATCTGGTGTGTTTGCGGTTGCCTAACCGAGCTCCTTCGTGCAGTCAGAAGAGTTTCACAAGCTGTGGAAAACACCGCCTCGTGACCGAGCGAGTTACTTTCATCACATTTTAAAATCAGATCCTGATCGAGGAGCGGAGAGAGTAGGAAGGTAGGAGTGTTGTTTTAAAATGTATCATTATTTAAGGAAAACGCAACACTGAAACACTGTATTTGCATTATTCCTGTGACTAGTTCGCAGCTGTCTACTACTCTGACGCACAGCATTGTGGGAAATGTATGAAACTGAGTTTAAAAAAAAAAAAAAAAAAAAAGACCAATGTGTCAATTTAAACTAAAAAGTTCTGGGTCAACTCAGAATTTCATTATAAAATACATCTTGGAAGTCATCGATGATCCTGTGTTAGTTCTTAAAAACAATATGCAATTTGTTCAGTGTGGACGTTTCCTTTAATGGCCGTTAAGTGAAGTGATGAGTAATTTGAAGGTGTTGAGCCTCGGGTGAGTTCTTAACTTTCAAATGAAACGATCTAAATGCATATTATTGTGATTTTTCTTGACAGGGAATTAGCGCACGAGATGGGGTACCCCTGGACTGAATACTGGGACTTCTTAAATTGCTTCACGGATTTCTCCACAGAGGACGGCTTGAGCATGTTGGAGGATTATTTGAACAAATCCGTCCAGCCGAAGAACGATCTAGAGAATTGCTTTTTAGATGTGAAAAGTCCTGCTTCACTCACTGGTGAGAGACAGTTTCCCGGGTTTGTAGAACAAGCTCTAAAACTGTGTTCAGGTGTAAAGTGTGCATTTGAAATGACCGACTCCATTTTGAAGTGACTTGTTCAGGACCTAATGGAAAGTGTAGCTCAGAACCTTTGTGATTTTATACAAGTCGAGTGTGACCTGAACGCTGACGGTGAGAGGTGCTGAATTGAACGGAGGAAGATGAAAGGAACTTGTATGAATTTATAGTCACACGACTATCTGTAAATTATCTACGATAAAGAAGACGTTTCTCTATGTGGTCATCTCACAATATATGTGATTAGACCCAGGAAAAGGTTTCGAACGCGTTTCTGTGAATAAATATTTCTTTCAGAGGAACGTACTTAAAGGAAAGATGATTATTATTCAATGAATTCAAATTGTTTACAGGTTAGGAGTATTACTTTGTTGTTTTTGTTTTTTTTCCCCAGCTCCTAAAATCAACTCTCTGCTCGATGATCATCTGTCTCCTGGGACGTCGGCGGACCGAGACGGCTGGACTGAAGGAAACGGTCCCAAGTCTTTCATTAAGAGGTTACCGGTGTGTGACCTCAGGAATGAATTCGAGAGGGTTGCCCTGGAACGGTCTTCTGGCGCTGATGATGCAACGGATTCAGGTTTAGGTTGTCTCAATGGGTCTGGTTCTGATGGATCAGATGGAAGCTCTTTAGGAGCATGGGATTGGACCCAGAACAAGGAGGACGACTCCAGCTCAGAGGAGTACCACACGGCAGATGAGGACACTGACGCCGTCTGCCAGACCGATAGCAGTAGAGGGTCGTGTACACCACCACGGGCGATTCTGGACCGTACCGGTACCTGGAAATGTGAGGAAGAAGAGCTCAGCAGCTCTGGGTCTTCCTGCAGTTCTTATAAATCCACACATGGCTCACCTCAACATCTCAAATTTCAGCCATGTGTTTTTCTCGCCGGGTGAGCTGCCAGTTTACACCACAAAATGTCATGTGGAATTTAATTTGGGACGTGTTGTGTTCTGGGGGAAGAAGAACATGAAATAAAGACCTTAAGCGGTCTGTGTACATTGCATTTCAAAATTGAAAAACAAAGTACAAATGATGACGTGTTCATAATTTATTTATTTATTTATTTTTAACGATTTGACTGTTGGGGTGCACGGTGGTTTAGTGGTTAGCACGTTCGCCTCACACCTCCGCCGGGGCCCTGTGTGTGCGTCGGGTACTGCGGTTTCCTCCCGCAGTCCAAACACATGCATGGTAGGCTGATTGGCGTGTCTAAAGTGTCGTAGTGTATGAATGAGTGTGTGTGTGTGTGTTAGTTTAAAAAAAAACAAAAACAAAGCAAATGAACTGTAATTTCAGAAAGTAATTTGGAGGTAGCGTGCGTGAATATTTTATTCACTTATAAAGGGACACCATAGAGAATTTACTGCGAAATGTGTCTGCTGTTTTGTTTAGTGAATCTCCCAGTAAGCTGGACAGTGAGGTTTTGTCAGCACTGACTGGAATAGACGTCGACGAGCAGCGTTTTCCCTGCATTAGCAGATGGAAGAACATTGTTTGCTCATATCCTGAATCTCAGCAGCACCGGTAGGTGATTATTGATTGATTGATTGATGTATTTTTCCCTGTTTGCAGTCATCTAGGTTAAAATGCAGTGTTTAATTCTGGTTTTGTCGTTTAGATGGCCGAGTATTATGGCTACGAACAGACACACAGTGAGTCAGACGTCCACTCCTCTCAGACTTACACACAGCTGGCTAACGGGCTCGCCCGGCTTCCTCTGTGTGAACAAGTTGAGCCCTGCGCCGTGTGCGTATAACCAATCACCCAACAAACACTCCACGTGAACTTAAAGACTCATTCTATAGCACGCTTTCTGTATTGCTCAGTCAAGTCATATGCAATTATTTAAACAACATAATCACACTTAGTTCTTCAGTTCAATTAGGTCCGTTAGGATATTTCTGTCCAACTCCCCCCCCCCCCCCCCTCCCTCGTGTACTTCTTAATTTGGTCTTAGCATTTTACACCCACCTAGCTGTTGTATGCCACAGGAGAGGATACATACGGCTGATGGATTAGATGGAAGCTCTTTAGGAGTGTGGGATTGGACAGAGAGCGAGGCACCAGATAGGATGTATCTGAAAAACGCATGTTTTTCCAAGCACGTAGCACGTTTGGAAGAAAGCGCTATTTGCCGTCTTCTGCATACGTCAGCTCACAGTTGCCCACGATTAGCTGGTGTCTCTGATTGAGAGTTGAGATTTTACACCTCCAGGGTCCGGGGCTCGGGTCCCGCTGGGGCTGTGTGTGTGGAGTTCGCATGTTCTCCCCGTGCATCGGGGTTTCCTCCGGGTACTCCGGTTTCCTCCCCCAGTCCAAAGACATGCATGGTAGGCTGATTGGTGTGTCTAAAGTGTCCCTAGTATATGAATGGGTGTGTATGGACGGGCATCCTGCGATGGACTGGCACTCTGTCCAGGGTGTAACCCCGCCTTGTGCCCGATGCTTCCTGGGATAGACTCCAGGTTCCCCGTGACTCTGATAAAGGAGTAAGCGGTAGAGGATGGTTGGATGGATGGATGGATGGATTCCTCCCACACGGAGATCACTGCGTTTGCTCCCTTATACTCCCGGTCCAATTCACAATCTCCAGAAGGCACTTTTCTGTTGTGACAATTAGGATATTTAACCAAATTATGAGGAAAATGGGTGACTACATTGAAATGTAAAAAAAAAATGAATTAATCAATATTTGTATGCTTTGTATAAACAGTACAGTTGTTCTACTTTTGTCACTAGAAAAGAAAAATAGCTTTAAGGAACCTCAGTACCACAGTTAATGACAATATTTGCATGGTAACAATTCCTTAGTGCTCTGTACATAGTTAATCATCTTTTTTCCAGCACTTTGTGTACTTTAGCACCTTACTCGAAGATATATGTATTAATCAAGACCTTTTTTGCAGAAATGTTTGTATTGCTGAGAAAATACAGTTGTGTTTTTGTATTTAATGAATAATTCACGCTGTGTTGCCTGACTGTCCACTGTGTATCATCAATAATATATTGCATTGAGGAATTGCACTACAATTTTTCCATATTATGTCAATATTTGCCAAAGAGATTAAGCATAATTTTAAATGAAAAATAAACCAAGTACACAGGCTTGCTTTGTCACAGGTTTTTCATGTCTTTTATAATACACAGCTTGTCCAAGTTGCTGGCAGAATCTTTTGTTTTGTGTGAAATTGCTATAAAAGATCAAACACTGAGCTCAGCAATGTTCCCTGATGACCTAATTGCTTCTGTATGCTCATGGGTCTGTGAAGATCCCATTAGATGTGTTGCTGGATCTTGCTATAAAGGTAATGTTTGCTGTAAAATTGTGCATCATGTGGAAACTAAATGGTTCTGGATACATTGAAGTTTTTCATTCGTTCATCTTTAGTAACTGCTTTGTCTTGGTCGGGGTTGTGATGGATCCGGAGCTAGTCCTGGGAACACTGGGCATGAGGCGAGAATATACTCTAGATGGGAGCACACATTCAAATCCAGGGTAGTTTAGCATAACCAATCCAACAACTAACGTGCTTAGAACACTATCTACATTATTATTATTATTATTATTATTATTATTATTATTATTATAAGTGATAGTAATAGTCGTTGTGATTTTTCCAATGACCTGTAATCTCAAGTGCTTTTATTTTTTCCAAGATAAATTCCCCACATTCCTCCCCCCAGCCCTACTGCATTGTTGCAATTTTAGCTTTGAACCGCCAGAGGTCGCTGAAGTGGCCCATTCTAGTCCTCATCTTATGTAAGGTGTAAAGCGAACGAAGGCTTTTTCAAATTCAGTAGCAATGATTTAAAATTTTTTACATTTTACAAATATATTTATAGAGTCGTATGCTTTTGAAATTCGATGTTGAGCGTGGATATTTATTATTAATATAATATAATATTGTATCCTAATTTATCTTCATCAAACTTTTACGAGGTTGTCATTTATGAACAAGGAACACAAACTTTTGTAAAAATGTGTATTTTTATATTAAGTTGACCTTCTTTTTGTCCACAGCTTTTATTCTTTTAAGATGATATTTCAAAAATAGTTTCATATTGTCATATGGAATTTTGAAGAATTAATCTATTGAAACCTGTTTAATTAAACCAATTGTTTTGTATATATTGTCTTACAATGTAAATAACCTAGAGTTCTAGAAAATAATAATAAACATCAATAAGCCTACATTAGAAATTTAAAACATTTACAACTATAAAACAATACAACAGTTGTCAATTACAGTATATGTCAAGTTTTGTTTTTTAATATGAGCATATATATATTTATATATTCTACATTTATCTTAATGCATTCGATAGAGATGCCTCCATACTCAAAAATAAATAAATAAATCTTTATATTTGTCCTATTTTAAACCCAGCTCGTAAAAGGAAAGTGTGTGTAAAGTGATGACGCGTGCCTGTTTGCTCCGCCCCTGGTTAAGACGAATGATTCTATTCTGTAAGCGAATCAGATTGCGTGGCATTTGACTCATTTGGAAGCGGTTTCTAAATTGTACGAGTGGTCATTATGTGTTGGTTTAAAACTTGTATTAATAAAAAGCAAAAGAAGTTATACTGAGATTCGAATCAAGTCAGCATCAAAGCTGTGCGTTATTAGTGTTCATTCGTTCGAGTCCTCGAATCGCTTCACTCGAGGAAATTCAAAAGAGTCGTTCATTAGGAACCGATTCGTTTGTGAATCGTTTGTATTTTTATCTGTAGCGCCAAGTTAAATTGAGTTCTCGGGACGAAGAGAAGCAATGAGCAAATTCTTTACCTTCTCTGACTGGTTTTTAGAGACTTTAAACGGGTTATTTAATAAATAAATAAAAAAAAAAGCTTGTTCGTCTGTATTGTTTGTTGGAAAGATGTTGTGTTTTTGGGGCTGAGAGGCTGAAGTGTGTGGAAAGAGCGGATATGGCCACCGGAGAGCGCGTGAAAGCGGGCGCCTACATCCCCGTGTCCATCACCGTCAGTCTGCTGCTCGTGACCTCCACCCTCTTCTTCACCTTCACGTGAGTCAGTGCAGCTGTGGACACCATGCTGTCATGCATGCCATCACATTATATACAGCTCCAGTGTGCATTGTGTACACTGTAAACCACTTACTGTACATTTTACACCCACTTCCTTGCACCAGTTACCAGTGAAGTACCAGTAAAAAGTCTTAACCAGTCAAACACTACAGCTAGCTCAACTAGCTTCTACTGATTCATATATATATATATATATTCCCAAAACTTTACACCTCTCCTTATTTAATCACAATTAAGATTCAAGCTGACACTATGTATGCTTGTTTTTCAGTTATTGAGCTTTAAATAAATGGCATTTAATTCAAGTGGTCAGTAAATAATATAATATTAACGATTACAGCAATATGTGTATGTGATTGTGTCCTGTGATGGACTGGCACCCTGTCCAGGGTGTACCCCGCCTTGTGCCCGATGCCTCCTGAGATAGACTCCAGGTTCCCCGTGACCCTGAAAAGGAGTAAGCGGTTGAAGATGGATGGATGGATGGATGGATGGATGGTTAAGACCCTGGGTTATGGCCCATTGCAATAGTAATGTAACATGATCTAGTTGGCTCCAGAATTATTAGCACACTGAGTAATCAAGGCTATAAAAAAAGAATAAAAGTTAGATTTCTTATATTTTTATATAACCACATGCATTGTAAAGTGCTTTGAGTGTCTAGAAATGCACTATATAAATGTAACTAACAAACTATAACTAAAGTTTGTTTTGTGTGTGTGTTTTCTGTTTTTTCTTAATCTATGAATGAAAAAGAACCCTTCATCTATTCCAGTTAATCGGTGTGGAGCGTCTCCTGTAGTGCAGATATAGGGCACGTAAACATTTCTTACTTTGTCACTGAATGACATTAGTCTAATGAAGCATTAGTTTTGAGACGGTTCACATGAAGTCTCTATTATTCATACAATTACGCACTGCAATTCATACATGACTCATTTTTGTAGGCACCTCTGTCATCAGGGTATGATGTGTAGGCACCTCTGTCATCAGGGCATGATGTGTAGGCACCCCTGTCATCAGGGCATGATGTGTAGGCACCTCTGTCATCAGGGCATGATGTGTAGGCACTACAATGCCATGCTAAATAGAAACCCATGCACTGACTTTTAATTGACAGTGTGGCTCTTTACTGATGCTGTGTGAGTAAGAAGGACGGGATAAAGCAGCATTTGCTCTGTGACCTTTACCGCCATGTTTGTCCCAGTTTGGGTTCATCATCGCCTGATTTATCGAAACGACAGCTGGCTCCAGTAGATGGGACGTTGGGGATTAAGATATGGATGTAGTGCTGTTTGATGTGTATGAGGGTTTAGATCTCTGTGGAGATCGTGCCTTTCATACTCGATAGTATTGTAAATATATTTGAAAACCTGTAATATACGTTAGGCACCGTAGAATTCTCGATTCTGATTGGTCAGCAGGTGTTGATTCATTTTCTATAACAGCAGTTCGGGCAGTAGTTCCGACTTAAAGGTTTATATTCTATATAAAGGTTTTTAAAGGTTATTCTTAAAGGTTTATATTCTATTATATTATATAGTTATCATTTCTACACTAACAGCGAATTTCACACTTCAGGTGAACAGATTTTAAACACGTGTGTAATCATTGATATCATGACGGTAGTTTTCTGTGAAGGAGTCTCCAGTGCCAGTGCTTTGTACCGGTCAGAGGTAAAGCTGTCATTTGAAGTCTTCCGGAATGGGAAAGTCAGAGGCCTTTGTGCATGCTATATTAACTCTTATTACGTTTAAGAGAGAGAGAAAAAAGAAGCTGTTGAGGGAATGATTCTTTATAGCCGCTATAACACAAGTAATAACAGGAAGTAACTTGTTTTGCAAACGTTCCACAATATTAAACAGAACTATAAACTGGAGATGGCACCGATCTGATAGCCAGCGTTGTGCCATGTCATTGTTGATTATTTTCTACAACGGCATGTCTGAGGCAAGTGTTTTATTCCTTGCTTAATTCCCAACGATATAAAGTCCCTAAAAAAAAAGAGCCCCAACAGTTTTATTTCACCTCTCGGGTCAAAATAACCCGAAGGTAATCTCTGTACTGAAGAAACTACAAGTTTTATATCTTCATTAAAAATAATTCAAGTGAGTCATTCGGACAAGGTGATCTCGGATTGTCTGCTATTCCCACAGCTGTAGTTTATGATCTGCACATAAAAGTTGTAATAATAAAAAGTGACGAGCATGTAGGGGTGTTTTAATTCAAACAAATTGCGTGCATCCTGGAGCGGTACGCATCGGACGTTAACCTCGATGCAAATGTTTTTCCTCTCACATGAATAATCCCTGGGACTTCGGACAAGAGTAAAGGGTCATACATCACTCTAGGAAAAAAAGCCACAGTGATCTCGAGCACCTCTGCGAAATTCTGTATGGTCTCACAGCAGCCTTACAGAAATCCAGATGTGTTCGATTTCGATCCCTAATGTGCAGTGGCAAGGAACGAAAAACTCCCTGAGAAGACATAAGGAAGAAACCAGACCCAAAAATCCTAACACTGGATAGTAAATCCATCCATCTTCAACCGCTTACTCCTTTTCAGGGTCACGGTTAGTGGTTAGCACGTCCGCCTCACACCTCCAGGGTCCGGGGTTCGAGTCCCGCCAGGGCCGTGTGTGGGCGGAGTTTGCATGTTCTCCCCGTGTGCCGGGGGTTTCCTCCGGGTACTCCGGTTTCCTCCCCCAGTCCAAACACATGCACGGTAGGCTGATTGTTGTGTCTAAAGTGTCCGTAGTCCGTGATTGGTGTGTGAGTGTGTATGTGATTGTGCCCTGCGGTGGACTGGAACCCTGTTCAGAGTGTACCCCGCCTTGTGCCCGATGCTCCCTGGATAGTAAATATATAAATATTAACTCTTCTTCTGTAACTGTAAACTCCAAATCAACCAGAACTAAGTGTTTTAAAGGCTGCTTAGTATGACCAGGTTGTGAATTCCATCCTGGGATGAGCAAGAGGACAGTCTTGATGATTACAGCAGCAGCTCTTGGGTATAAAGTCCAAATCTTTAGGGTGTCCATGTGGGTCCAGCAGAAGATGAATGGCAGAAAGTGACTGAAATGATGATAGTTAATGGAACTGACGGCCAAAAGTAGAAAAACAGTGTTACGCAGGAGACATCAGCACTCTCTGGGGAAAAAGCAGCAAGAAAATACTTATTGTTCTTTCCTCTCTGGAAAAAAAAACAAGGCATAAACAAATAGCAGTATAAAGACAACGTTAAGTCGTTCTTCTGTAACGTTACATTTTCTACTGAAACAAAGACGTCAGCTGATAAATAATGTGTGGTTGAAATCTAGAGTAGGCTTTCTGAAAAGAACAGAGTCCGTGCCAGTCATGGAGGACTTCTCTGACTCTTCAATATTATTATTATTATTATTATTATTCCCTGTTCATATTACTTCGGATGGCAGAGTGATATAAATACTAACAATTTCTTTTTCATGTTTTATGATGGCGTTAATAAACCCTGCACCATTGCGGCGTGGTCCATCATTACTGTAGTACACAGCGCTTTTTCAGCAAGCTGTTATCAAGCAACCTTTTAACACACCCATTTATTATATTAATCTTGTGAGCTTGCCATTGAGATGGATTGTTAAGTAGCTATGTTAATTCAACTACTGAGAGCACTGGAGTCCATCTGCTCAGTGTGTGTGCGCCACCATCACTCCTCTTTATGTAGAATTAATGTTGCGTTTTTGGTTGGAAGTGCAGTTGTCCTTACCAGACCTCCTGCCTCTGAGACAGATACATGCATCTTCCTGAAGTCTCATTTATTAGTCAGTGTGTATATTTATTAGGCACTATGCAAACGATTAACCTTTTAAACTCTTATGAGCTGTCAGAAGGTCTTCTCCTTACTCTCGGTTCATTTCACTCTTATTGCTGTGTGTTTAATGTTGTGTTTTAAGATAATGAACGGAAAAATCTGAGAGTTGAAGGAGTTAAACATTAGCTGTATTTATTTTATTATTATTATTTGTATTTACTGTGTGTATGTTTGTAGAAAGACATTGCTGACTTTCTTCTTCTTCTTCTTCTTCTTCTTCTTCTTATTATTATTATTATTATTATTATTATTATTTCAGAATATTAGAATACTATAAGTCATCCCAAAACTCCACCCATTCAGTTGTATGATTTCCGAGATGTGTAAAGAGAGCTCCTGCCCGTGAGCAAGACCCTTAACCTCCATCTTTTCAGCTCGATGCTCCCTTTGAATTCACATGGGATAAAATTCTACTACCATCAGAATTTGGCGAATGAATAAATATAAATGCATGTAGCACAAGGCTCAGGCTTGCACACGGACACTGAAGGAAGCTTAGATTTAAAGCTGCTCGGCTGTTTCATTAGGAGTTGAATCTCGTCAGGACACGCTGCACATAATAAACTCTCTTTGCTATCCAGATGGTCAGAAATCAATGTTGGTCCAGTCTTGTGGAGGCATCCAGAGTAATCCTTAAAGGGAACGAGGCTTTGCACTTGTGATTTGTCTGTTAATATGAATAACATGCATTATTAGTCCCTGCATTAATATACAGTGAAGGGAAATACATACTCAGACATTATTTAACGTGCTTCCAGTGCACAGATTTGCTTTCAATATACACACACAGTCTTTTCACTTTTGTACTGATCCGGAATACATAATATTAAAGAGTATACACCGATCAGCCATAACATTAAAACCACTGATGGGTGACGTGAATGATGTTAATTATCTCGTTACAGCGGCACACGTGAAGGCGTGGGGTTTATTTATTAGACAGGAAGTGAGCAGTCGGTTCTCGAAGTTGACGTGTCGAAGGCAGGAAAAATGGGCGAGTGTAAGGATCTGAGAGACTTTGACGAGGGCCGGATTGTGATGTCTAGACGTCTGGGTCAGAGCATCTCCAAAATGACAGGTCTTGTGGGGGTGTTCCCGGTATGCAGGGGTTAGTACCTACCAAGGAAGGAGAACTTATGAACCAGCGACAGGGTCGTGTGCACCCAAGGCTCTTTGATACAAAGCAAAGATTAATCCGTCTGGTCCGATCCCACAGAAGATCGACTGTAGCACAAACTGCTGAAGACGTTAATGCTGGTTCTGATCAGAACAGAAGCCAGCAGTCACTGGAAAAGAGTTGTAGGAGGACCCGAAAGCAGCAGGAAAAACAATAAGCGAGAAAATGAAACCGTAAAAAAAAAAAAACCTAGTCCACTACTAACACCTTATTTCATTCATGTACTACACAAGTTCATGCTATTTCTTTAAATTACATAGACCATGACAAAATATTTTTTTTTCCCCAATACTGTTTTAGTAACGTTAACTAATCAAATAATATAACATTTTTCACATGTGCTGTGACGTGATTAATTAGGCTCATGTGTGTTCTGTGTTCATACAGTAACCAAGCCTGTGTTTAACAAAAGAAAAACAGCTCTGTGTGGTGGACTCAGCCCTGCTGTATCTGGGAAAGAAATATTTAGTCCAACTAGGGGGGAAAAACCCCCCAAAAAGGCAATTATTTAGTGATGCAGGCAACGTATGAGATCAGCAATGCCTTGATAACACATCCTGAGTGAAATGATTCAGCTGTACATAAATGGCACCCACATTAAACAGAATTCAATAGGATTTAATAAGCTCTCAGACCGCTGGGGAATCGTTGGCTTTGTGCCAGTGTTTACTTTCCACTATAATAAATAAAGTCTAGAGCGATGAACAGCATTAGTTAGATTTTTGACTTTATGAGGATTCACGAGGTCCAGTGGCCCATTATGTCCATCCCCCAGATGCCAAAAGGAATCTAAATCCTAGCACAGAGGACATGGACAGAGAAAAAGTAATAACTCCCCAAAATGGATGAAAATATGTGCATGATGAGATGTAAACAGTTTTATGTGGAATTTTGATTGGGCAGGTTTTTTTTTTTTATTAAATATTTATCGATCTCGAAATCTATTATCGGATACCACTACATTCACAGAAAAACTGGTGATGCTTTATGTTCTGCACATGCACATTGCCTCTGATAAGCGGCTTCCTGTGTGATCCCTGATCCCGATTCGGTAATCTGGGGATTATGGAAATGCAGCTGGCGTAGCGCAGACATTTGTTTAGTCTCTACCAACCCCCCCCCCCC
>JAFFST010054023.1:177399-202399 GCA_022414735.1 Noturus placidus
CCATCAGTCTACCATGCATGTGTTTGGACTGGGGGAGGAAACCGGAGTACCCGGAGGAAACCCCCGACACACGGGGAGAACATGCAAACTCCACACACACACGGCCGTGGCGGGACTCGAACCCCGGACCCTGGAGTTGTGAGGCGGACGTGCTAACCACTAAGCCACCGTGCGCCCCGACATCTTTGCATGTTTTATTTCAAGCTGGAGAACCCATGTTCTATATTATACATTATTATAGCTGTGTTATGTATCATATCATTTCTATCTTGCTGTACACTTGGACATGGAATAACTCGCGTCAAAATCGGTTCTTTAGATTGTACCTTCTAGAGGAAATCTTAAATGTTCTATGTCCAACACTAAAACAGAGGGGTTTCATACTAGATAGACACTAAGAACCCTTAATTATGAAAAATGAAAGATCCATGCTAACTCTTTATTTTTTTCTTCCTCAGAGTGCGGTAATAAAGCTCGATGTGCTTGATTTTCAATTAATGTTATTTCGCGAGTAACTGAGGTGAAGATATATAGCATATTTAATAATGGAATTGGATTGCTACTGAATATATTGCTTATGAATGAAAGGGGAAAAGATGCACGATGTGTATTTGTGTGAATATTGAAGGTATTTTCCTGATGCTGTAATGGCATGTAAGGTTTTTTTCCTTCCAATGGAAATAGAAAAGAGCTCAAGGTAAAAGCAGAGGATTGTATTGGACAGCACCAGCTGAGCCACCCTGGCCCACCAGTTGGATGGCTAATAAATAAGGTATTATCACATAAAAGAGAAAGGTGTCGAATAATGGAACATAATATATTTGCCATGACAATAGATCCATTACTCTATGCGTGGGTGTCTGTTTACGCCTTTCAGTGTCAGTTGGTTTATTTTAACCTTACCCCCTGTAGTTCTCTTCTCTTTCGCAGGAATGTGAACATATCTCTTTTAGGGATGTTAATATTACAAAAGAAGGCGTTTTGGGAAAAAGGAGACAGGCAGAGAAAGGGAACGAGACAGAGACAGTGTATAATCTTAATGACTATTTTGATAAGTGGCTTACTTAACATATGTGAATGTGCCATTTGAGGAGGATTAATCACCATTTGAACAGAATTACAGTGGTGTGCACACCACTGTAATTTACACGCTGAATTATTCTGTTAGTGGTAATTTGTCTCTCAGGAATGGTGAGGGATGAGTAAAGGGTTATGGCTGGTGTCTTGAAAGCAAAAGTGCTCGGAAGTACTGTATGTGCAAACCATTATTTAGGCGAATCCAATATTCATGTCCATGGAACATCCATCAGAGTAAACCAATACAAACAAGCTTGATTATTAACATGAAAGTCCACCCAGGAACCGTATCTGAGATGATTGTGGTGAACATAAGATCAAACTATACCTGTCAGAGAGTCACAACGCCTCATCTTATCATCTAACAGCTCGACAGCAGGCAAATCTCTGCTGGCTGATCTACCAGCTTTTACTGTAGCATGAATAAAAAGCAGCAGTCTGTTTGGTCTTCAATCAACCTAAACGAGCACACACGCCTCCCCTCGACATCTCCCTCCTCTGGCACCCTGTAGCTGCTCACATCAAGTCTTTGATGCTTGCCAACGGAGTAAGCGTTTAGTTTTATATTTACACAAACAACTTGCAAATGAGATGGAATCCAATCTAAGCATGGTGCTAAGTATTTGGGAGTCGCAGGGAGCCTGGATCCTATCCTAAGAAAGGCGGGGAACACCGTGGACCTGGGGCCAGCCCAATCACACACACATCCGCACACAACAGAGAATTTGGAAATGCCTATCAGCTTACAATGCATGTCTTTGGACTGGCGGAGTTAACCAGAGTACCCGGAGGAAACCCCCAAAGCAGGGCGAGAACATGTAAACTCCGCCCACACAGGGCACAGGCGGAATTCAAAGTACGAGGCAAATGTGCTAACCACAACGCCACCTAGTGGTATGAAAAATGGATGGATGGCAAAGTATAACGCCACCCAAAGTGGAAAATGACCCGGAGATTCAATTCAATTCAATTCAATTTTATTTGTATAGTGCTTTTTACAATAGACATTGTCTCAAAGCAGCTTTACAGGAATATAAACACAGTACACACACAGTAAAAGTGAGAAATTATCCCAACTGAGCAAGACACTGAGTGGCAACAATGGCAAGGAAAAACTCCCTAAGATGTTTTTAGAGGAAGAAACCTTGAGAGGAACCAGACTCAGAAGGGAACCCGTCCTCATCTGGGTCACAACAGATATTATTATGTGCACTCATAGTTACGAGTTCATTCATTTATTCGTTCATTCATTCATCTTAACTAACTGACTTTGCTCTATACAAGGTTGCTGTGGATCTGAACCCTGGATGAAACGCCCGTCCAATGCATTACACCATGCACACACATTCACAACCTCATTCACACCTAGTGGCAATTTATACTCACTAATCCACCCAGTGACATGAGAAAGCTCATGCAGACACAGGAAGAACATGCAAGAACTCATGCAGTAATGAGCTCAGGATCAAAGAAGGGCTCCTGAGGCTGTGAGTCAGCAATGCCACCTACCGTGACAATGTGCCACCCTATATTAATTAAGTATAATTAGCCCACTTACCGGGTGTCGCTACAAAGAACCTAAAGCGGCTTTTGGGCGTGTTGTCATTTTCAAGTCCTGGACATTAAAACAGCTGTTTCATCTTTGACTGTTCGGTGAATTTCCAGTGTGCTGACCTGACTAGGTAATTCACCACTCAGAAGGATCTAGGAAATGCCAGCATCTTTGTGCTTTGGGTACATGTCCTTGCTTTGAGAAAGGTTCTTGTGATATCTGTGCCATATCACCAGAAATAACCAAGGTTAAAGGGTCACAGCAGTAATAGCTGATGATGTCCAAATGGACTATAAAGAAGAAATGTCTTGTGGTTCATCAGACACTTCAACTAATTGGATATCAAGCAATACTTTACATTAGCACATATGTATAATATTGTACTATATATCCTACAGTATGCAGTTGGGTAGCATTATACCAAAAGTACACCAGTGATGAGATCAGTATAAAATAATATCATTTCATGGTGAAATGCAGAAGTTTGTAACGTCCTTTATCTGTTTATTGATGATTTCAGTCACACTTTAAAAAAAGTGCATTTGTTCGACCAAGTATAAATACACTGTTGCCTCTGGTATATTTAATTATACAGTAACTCAATCATATTGCCTCCACACATCCTAAAAAGTCCAATATATTCAGTAGAGCAGAACATCTTGGCATCCCAGCTGAAAAGACTAATACATGTTTGGACCTTATAACTGGGGCTTGTGTATCGCTTTAATTAGTAGACAGTATTTCTCTGTGATGGATTGAGCAGGCTTAGCTGGAGTGTGACTGTGGATTTGACTGGCTTGCTTTTATCTGTCCTTCACTCTTGTGTGTTTGGTAAGGCTAAGCTGAGGTCCCTTTATCTATCTCTCTCTCCCTCTCTGGCTCGCTCACACTTTCTTTCCTTCTCTCCTTCTCTCATTACTTCACTCCTTTTCTGGAGAAAGAGAGTTGGCTCCACATGCATGCGTCTGCATACAGCATCTAACATGGAAACGCCTCCGTTCCGATGACTGCCTTTTTTTACACTAATGATGTTCCTTACATTTGATTCTTTCTAACAAAGCCTGTTCATGTGAGTCGAGCTATTCAGTACTATAGGATACAATCCCACCCGCTTACCCGCTTTCACAAGTTATCTTGGCTATGAAAGCGTCTAGTTTATGATATGAAATCCAAATAAGTGGTGGTACCATCTATTTATCTATTGTACAAAATAAATCATGGACTTCCTCAGAAAACCAACAATTTATAAATTAGGTTGATTATTTTCAGAGCCGGAAAGCTTTTCCTCTGTACCTTCCTACCAAGGAACCCATTTTTATGAAAAAACATGGAGGAAACCAGTGAACCCAGAGGAATCCTATACGGGAAATGAGAGCGCATGCGGAACTCCAACGTCAGTATCTTGTGCTCGGGATTAAACCACCGCCATGCTGAAAAAAGCCAACAACAAACAATAGAAATGCCCCCTCATTATAGAAATTATAATGGTTTCCACTACATTTATTCATTTAGCAGACGCTTTTATCCAAAGCGCCTTACAAATGAGACACACTCACACACCAATGGTAGCAGAGCTGCATGCAAGGTGCTAGCTTGCCATCGGGGGCAACTTAGGGTTCAGTGTCTTGCCCAAGGACACTTCGGCATGGGATCACCCGGGCCGGGATTCGAACCACCAACCCTACGATTAGTGGATTAGTGGACAACCCGCTCTACCGACTGAGCCACAGCTGCCCTCAAACCATTACAAACATCATGTAACCATTAAAACCATCATAATAACCATTATTGGTCCTTAATGGTATCCATAATATGACACCAATAGAAGATTAGTAGAGACCCACGGTGACCATTACAGTTTCCATTAAAACCAATACAAATTCTATGAAGGTTTCTATTTTATTTTATTTTTAAAAAATATATTTTTACTTCTAGGGTTTTTTTCGTGCAATGATGAGTGAATTACACTGATATGATTTGAGGATAAATTTGGGGTTGCAAGGATGCCACCCTGTACCACCCATGTGGGCACCCTCCTGTCTGTCACCTCATCCTGTAGATGTTGTTGTTGTTGTTTTTCACAATCCGCGCTTTACACATCAAACACAATGCAGAAACACACAACCTCATGAACAAATCTACACGCAGAACGGCCCGAACTTTGAATCCGCTCAGAAGAGTCGTTCTAAAAGAACCGACTCGTTGTCGGAGACTGTAGTGTGTGAGCGCGCGCGTGTGGACGCACGCACGAGCCGCAGATAGGATGGCTGCTCTGCCCTGAGCCGTTAGCGCTTCAAAACTCTGTCCCGAACACCAGAAGCGGAGGAAGAGCTGGAGGAAAGAAAGACAAGAAGGAGAGAGAGAGAGAGAGACACGTTAGCGCGCGACACCCGACGCCACTCATTATGCCGGCGGAGGTGAAAGAGGTGAGTTTGTATTTTTTTTTCTTGAATCCTTCATTGATGTGTTTCCTGTTTTCCTCCGACCTTTTTATTTCCTCACGCGCCGCGTTTTAAAATAAACAAACAAATAAATAAATAATAATAAAAAGGGAGCCAGCGCGCGCATCACCGCTCTCTGGATTTTTCTATGACACACACACACACACACGTGTGCGCGCGCGCATACACACACACACACACACACACACACACACACACACACACATGCACGCACAACATGCAGAGGTTTTGCCAGATGTTAAGGTTGGTTATGGATAACGAGGTGTATAAACACCCGCAGAGACGCTTTTATACGAGAGAGAGAGAGAGAGAGAGATGGCGAGAGAGAGAGAGAGAGAAGAGAGAGAGAGAGAGAGAGAGAGAGACAGAGAGAGAGAGAGAGAGAGAGAGAGAGAGAGAGAGAGAGAGAGAGAGAGAGAGAGAGAGAGAGAGAGAGATGGCGAGAGAGAGACAGAGAGAGAGAGAGAGAGATGGCGAGAGAGAGAGAGACAGAGAGAGAGAGAGAGAGAGAGAGATGGCGAGAGAGAGAGAGAGAGAGAGAGAGAGAGAGAGAGAGAGAGAGAGAGATGGCGAGAGAGACAGAGAGAGAGAGTGAGATCCTCTGCAGGGAAACACGCGCTCTCCCAAGCGGAAGCGATGTAAATATGCGGGTTTAGCGCGTGATTAACTATCATCAGGCTGCAGGGCGTGTGTGTGTGTGTGTGTGTGTGTGTGTGTGTGTGTGTGTGTGCAGGAGATGCTTTATGCTGAAGCGGTGCACTGCTCAGCTCAGAGGGAGCGTGCTGTTGGGTTGTTGGGGGGGTCTGTTGGGATGATGGTTCCTGCTAAGACTAGCAGGCAATACTGCAGAGGCATAGGTGTGTGCGCGCGCCCGCGCATGTGTGTTTTTGTGTATGTGTGTGTGTTCTCCATGAGCCACTGACAGCATGCAGAAAAACTTCTGATCGTTCATGCTTATAGGGAGAAGGCAAGTAAAATTAGGGAAGAAGAATATTCACAGAGGAAGACCCAAATATGGTCATCAAGGTTGGTCCAGAGCTGCCCTGGCCGAGACTTGAGATGATGCATGTCAGTTCTATCTCTGCTTTGTCATCAATGAATGATTCATCTCTGAGACTCGGGTTTCTGACAAGACGTTATGGCCGGCGTGCCTCTGATGTGCCCTTGAGCGGGTCGTGCTCGTTAGGAACGCCGAACCCGGTTGTCCCTCGGTCTGTGCGGTTAAACCGATAAGAGTGTTTGACGGCGTGATTGAGCACCGTGGCCAGTGGGGAGAGAGAAGAGGATGAAGGGGATGATAGAGTTAGTGCTGCATTTACTCAAGACGATTGCACGAGCACTATTACAGGGTGTCACAAGATTGCAGGTGGGGTGACAAGTGGCGCCGTAAACGTGCCACATTTTTGAGTGTTACAAAGCTTATGCAGAGGAGGATTGGGAATGCATTCCGCAAGCAGGACTGCGGGATCACAGAGAATCCTACGGCCTATGGGTATGAAAGCATCCTGGCTGTGGAACGCTCTAATGCAAATCCCTCATGACAAGCTCTCACACGTTGCCTTCTTCCCTTCAGCTGTTCTATTTCAGACTTATTTACATTGGATTGAGAGCATGGACGCTCCGAGTTGATATCTCAGTCTGATTTATCAAATCTACAGCCATTGCACTGTATCATGAAATCTTGTACTCTGCTACTGACATGAAAAAAAAAAAGCCTTAAAAGTGAATTCTGTGACTTTTATCCAGTTTAAAGCCCAGTTTCAGTTTCCCCGAAGGTTGTTTGATGTGTTCACATTAGCCACACGTACAGTAACCTCACTCTCAAAGTACAAAATAAGCAGATTTCGAGCTCAGCCGTTTTGAGAAACACGACATGAAAGTGACTTGTTTCGCAAAAGCAGGATTCAACAACTGGCCTTAGACTTTTACGAGCGCGTGCTGTGAACGAACTCACTAGAAACCAGGTTGAAAAGCATCGTTCATGTCCGTTAAATACTCGCAATTTATCACAAAGCAGCTTCACAGAAACCCAGATGTAGGTTTAGATACATAAATAGGAGAACAGTCGAGAGTGGCAAGGAAAAACTCCCTGAGAGTACATCTTCTTCCAGGTCACACTGGAGAGTAGGAATTTAAACCGTTACTCTTCTACAAATGTTTAGTGTAAAATGAAGCCGTGCTGTGAGTACTGCGATGAGCACAGGACAGACTTTTTAATAATACAGCAGGAGCTCTTAAATGATTGTCCACTGAAGCAAAGCTGTATCCACATGGGACCATCTACAGCGGCAGGTGAACCACAAGCATACAAATCTTCAAGCAAAAGTAGAGCATCAGGATGCTTCAGGCAGTTTAAACAAGCACAGGAACAGAAGTGTGTGAGGATCAGGCAGTGCCATCACATGAGTGCACATACATGTCTTCTATAGCACTTAGCCTTCCTTCAGGGTCACGGGGAGCCTGGAGACTATCCCAGGGAGCATCGGGCACAAGGCGGGGTACACCCTGGACAATCCATCGCAGGGCACAATCACATACACACTCACACACCCATTCATACACTACGGACACTTTGGACAATCAGCATGGACATACATGGACTCCCCTTTGGACTGGGGGAGGAAACCGGGGTACCCGGAGGAAACCCCTGCAGCACGGGGAGAACATGCGAGCTCTGCGCACACAGGGCGATGGTGGGAGTCGAACCCCCGACCCTGGAGGTGTGAAGCGAACCACTGATCCACCGTACACCCCTACACGTACACGTACATTTCTTTAATGAGTCCTTCTGTTGTGGCGTGCAAAGTTTTGTGTGTTTTTTTCCTCCATGGATTGATGATTTGCATCATTGTTGTCACGTCAGTCTGTTGATCCTCAAGTCGCATTGCTTAGCAGAATTCGATGGTGGTGGTTCGGTTCAGCGCTTGGACTATTCAAAGAGAAAGAGGATCTCATTGGCATGCTTAATGTGCTATCGAAGGGCCGATGCTTGTTTCCAGAGCAATCAGCCGTTTGTTGCCACACTGTCACGCTGATAGTCCAGCCGTCCTTTTTTATAAACGCATGGCTGCCTCCCTTAACTGTCTCATCATGCACTATAATTTAAAAAAGATTGCTTTATGATTCGAAGACAAAGCAACTGTACTCGAAGCTACGAACGGCTTGACAGTGCAGTAATTACTCTAATAGGGCTGAGAGATATGACTGCAGCCTAGGAACACGGAGGGAAAAAAAACTGGATGTCATGGATGCGAGTGTTCTTAACAGTGATCCTGCTTATCAGTTTGGTCGTGCCGAGCTACACGAATTCTGTCTTTTTACCCCATTATTCTGCAAGAAAGCAAAGCACTTCATTAAGAAAGGAATCAACCTCGTGTCATTATTCTACTTATCATTCATGATCTAATAGCTGTGTTTACATGCAGCGATTCTGATTGCAGCTCCCAGATGAAGTGTCGGTATGTATCCTAAACTGGACCCTCGTCGTTTCTGCCCATGCTGTATGTAATGCGATAAAACGCGCGTGTAGAGAGCGGTTTAGTGTCAGCATTAACGAGTTAATCATTTCCATCTTCGTAGGATTTATTTCTACGGCGAGCGATAAGAAGAGTTTGTTTGAAAATAATACAAAAGCAACTGTCGGGAATAAATGCGCAGGTTTTTTCTCCAGTTTAAAAACTATATATTTTTTTACAGAAGGTTCTGCATCCTCACTGAATATCTAACAATTATTTACATATTTAGCAGACACCACCGCCATGCTGAAAAAAGCCAACAACAAACAATAGAAACGCCCCCTCATTATAGAAATTATAATGGTTTCCACTACATTTCTTCATTTAGCAGACGCTTTTATCCAAAGCGACTTACAAATGAGACACACTCACACACCAATGGTAGCAGAGCTGCATGCAAGGTGCTAGCTTGCCATCGGGGGCAACTTAGGGTTCAGTGTCTTGCCCAAGGACACTTCGGCATGGGATCACCCGGGCCGGGATTCGAACCTCCAACCCTACGATTAGTGGATTAGTGGACTTCCCGCTCTACCGACTGAGACACAGCTGCTCAGTCAGATGCAGGATGTCGGTTTGCATCTGCTTCAGAATGTTAGCTTGAAGCCCGTCTCACATCCCGTCCAACTTCCAGTTATTTCCTACAAATTCAAACCATCAACATGCTTTCTTACCTTCACTCAGGGTGACGTTTCATTCGAATTTACCTCAGTTGGGTTTACTCGCTTTCGCTTGAGGTGTTTACACGAGCCTTTTAATTATTCTGATTACACTATCAATTGAGTTGCCATTTTATGAGGTACCTATATGAGGTATTATATATTAGGAACAGTATATTAGATATTACGTAAGTGTATCTGATAAACTAATAAAATCTCAAATATTCCAAATGCTTCAAACGCATTAGCGGCTAATGGATTATCCTCACGTCACTGTAAATGTGTTGTTCGTTTAACCGTTTAAACTTTCGTCCATAAAGCACTTTGAGATTTATTTATTTTTTATTTGAAAAATTTGAGATTATTTTTTATTTAATAACCTATTTAAAATGTCAATACTGTTCTAGCAAACTCTGTATCTGTGGTTCAAGTCGTTACAGCACGTCCACAAGGTGTTCTGCACCACTGCCAGTATTACCTCCTGTAATAACAACATTAGCAGCACAAGGTTTTATTGCATTTTGTGGCAAGAACATTGTCATCATGAACTCGACTAAAATGTAACCCTACTTTCGACTGCTTTTTTCTTTCCACCATTAGTGAGTGTGTAGGCGAACATCTCTCAGGTTGCTCTGTGAGAGTGTGTGTGTGTCGAACGCTCCAAGCGCAGAGAGAAAGTAACAGTAAGAGAGACAGAGAGAACATTATTTTTGCATTCCCATAAAATCCAATATCTCCAGTACAGACAGAGACATCATGTGTCAGACCATATTGATACTCTGGGTTTTACTAATGATAAACATCTACACCTGGAAAGCAGCAGACACTTGTATCTCTGTAATAGTTAATCCAGGGAAATGAGGCTATAATTGCCAAGTCTTAATAAGTGAAGCTGTGAATACGAGTAGCTGCTGAAGTTGGCTGTGCATTTAGTAGTAATTTAAAAAAAAGCAAATATGTTTAAGCAGGTCATTGGAGACACAGAGTTAAGCACGCTTACATAACACTGTACTTATAAACTGGGTCGGTTCTATATTGACTGTTTTCCTGTTCAATTTGGGGACTTTCTCGAGGATTAGCTTTACACACACACACACACACACACAATATATATTTAAAGTTTGTTGTGTTTAGAAAGTTCTGGCTGAAAGAAACTCATGCATTATTCACCAGTCCTAAGTGTACTGGAGCATGCTGTGTGTTTTCCCCCCTTTTTTCTTTTTGTGAAAGAAGGTTTGTGAGTTATGTACAGTGACATGAGAGTCATTTCACAAATCTATAGATAAGCCCCTTTTTAGGAATTCATCACGAGATATTCAGAGACGTTTTAATTATCTGAGACTCCTTTTTTTTTGCTTACATTCCAGTAAAGAGGAAGATAAAGCATCAGAATATCCTCTTTAAAGAACAATCCGTATCTGCAGGCTCACGTTAGCTTTTACGCCTGCTAAGATCAGCATTTTACTCAGGTCAACTTCTGTTCCTCTGGTCAGCATTTGTTATTACTAATGCCACTTCAACTGACCCCCCCCTAACTCCCCCCCGGTTGTCTTTGGGCCAACCAAAGGAGCAGAGCCCAGAAGATCCTGCAGCTTTGCCCTCAACTAAGAAGACCAAAGAGCCAAATGAAGAGGTGCCATCTGCAGAAGACATACCGGACACGCCGTCCTCTGACCTGAGCACGTTCACGTCCACCAATGGAAGCACACAGAACACGGAGACTAACGTAGGTCACATTTCTGAGCTGTGGGTTAATGGAAGAGTTGCGATGATGGAGGTTGAGGAAAGCTTTATGAATGTTGCCCTGTGGTGACATTCCATTAGCTTAATCACTTTGTACTGGCTCAAAAGTAATAGTTGATATATCAGTATATGATTTAGGTCTGGATTTTCACATGCTTGGTTTAAAATGCACAAATAGAAATATACTGTTTGTCTGTCTATCTACCTACCTATCTATCTGAAGAAGTGCTGTTATATACACTCACTGGCCACTGTATTACTAACACACATACACTGTTCATTCATGAAATAATCCAAACAGCAATTCTATAGCAGCAGTGCAATTCATACAATCATGTACTGTAGATACAGGCCATGCAGGTACAGGCCATGCAGGTACAGGCCATGCAGGTACAGGCCATGCAGGTACAGGTCATGCAGGTACAGGCCATGCAGATACAGGCCATGCAGGTACAGGTCATGCAGGTACAGGTCATGCAGGTACAGGCCATGCAGGTACAGGTCATGCAGGTACAGGCCATGCAGGTACAGGCCATGCAGGTACAGGCCATGCAGGTACAGGTCATGCAGATACAGGCCATGCAGATACAGGCCATGCAGGTACAGGCCATGCAGGTACAGGTCATGCAGGTACAGGCCATGCAGGTACAGGTCAAGAGCTGGTTTGAGTATTTCAGAAAAAAACTGAGTTCTTGTGAATTTCACACACAACAGTCCATAGAGTTTAAACAGTATACAAGAACAGAAATCTGAGGCTACTATGCATACAGACTCACCAAAAATGGCCATTTGAAGCCCATCCACCTCAAGGCATGATGTGGTGTGCATGCTGACATGCTGTTCTGCTCACCATGGCTGTAGAGACTGGTTATTTGAATTATCGTATCCTGTCAGCTAGAACCATTCTCCTCTGACCTCTCTGAGATCACATCGTTTCCCCATTCTGATGTTTGACGTGAGCATTAACTGAAGCTCTTGATTTGCATTAACTCATTGGGTAATTGCATGAATGAGTAGGTGTATGAGCAGATGTATAGGTTTTCCCAGTGTCCAGTGAGTGTATATTATTTTCAATGTGTCCATATAATACATATCATTACTATATATCATATTTTTGATTCAGAACATGCCATGTCATGTTAATGAAGAGCATTAATTCAGCAATGCTGTGATTGTATTGGGATGCTGCTGCAGAATGATGAGAGCTCAGGGATTGGGACAGAGAAGTCCTCCAGCCCTGACACTGAGTTGAACCCCCTCAGCGCTTCCAGCTCTCACGAGGAAGTGGTGCCAAAACAGCTGGAGGTGAGGATGCCAACCTACAAAACACAGATACACAGACTCAGATTCATTAAAAACGCTGTACAACTCGACTGCATGCAGCGCTGATGTAAGCATCGGCCATTTTGGCATTCTGCAAGCGTCACTTGTATTCTACCAGAATGGAATTGATTCTAGGTCGTATTTAGTTCATAGTGTGTGCTTGTACGTGCAGTCATGTCAGCATGCTTTGACAGGATATCGTGGTACATTGGAATGTCTTAAGATATGGACATGACACGCTACAGATTTGAGCAAATTAATCACCGGGTACAAAGGATCCATTTCATTGCATCAAACCTCCCTGCTGCTGGCAATCTTCCAAGCTCAATAGGAGCTCCTCTGGATCTCCTTTCAAAGTTCACATTAAAGTAATTTTCAGCTGAGTGAGAAATTGTTTCTATGTAAGTTGTGCATGTCAAGTACTCAGCTAAATATAAATCCAGCCCTTGTTGCCAGCACAGCAGAAAATCATTACAGGATTAACAGCATAACAGATAGAATCCCTGTTTTAGGTTGGTCTTTCATTTAGGAACCCTTAGTCCCTTAAAGTTGTTAGAGAAATGTTATAAATAGATTTAAGAGTAATAAAGAAATTGGCGGATGAATCGATGGTTAAAATTGGAAATAAGATTGAGAGAATAACTCTTTCAATGTCCTTTTCTTCCTTCTCAGGAAAGTATAACTGATGCGACAGAGACATTTCAGACTGCGTGTGAGGGCTCCCAAGATTCAGAGGGCATTCTTACCTCTAATGCCTCGGTGGAGAAAGAAGATGAATGTAGTTCATCTCAGGCTGCTACAATAACCCCCAACTCTGACACCAACATGTCGTCTGACACTCCGGCTGAAAACATCAAAGACCAGCCTGTCAGGCATAGCACTCTTCAAAGTCCTCGGGTAGACCTCAGCAATCATGGCACCATTCCACATGGTTTCCTGTTCCCTCCTTCTTATACAAGCCTGCCATCCAGGAACTACTTAGAGAACTGCTATACCCTCCCACTTCACAGAGACAGCTTCGGTCGAATTGGAGGACCGGTGTGCAATGGCGCCACCAAGGGAGATCAGGACGGTGCTGACCTGAGGTCAGGAATCACTGCGATCAGTCATCCTATGATGGGTGGAACCCTCCCCTTGAGACCTACACTGGATCTTGCGGTTGACGATCACCTTGGTCCATTACCGCATCCCTTCCTGCAGGATTTGTACAGGATGCAGACCCTGATTCCTCATAAACGTGCCAGCATGGTCAGCCTGGACACCATTCGCAAGGACCCTCGGTGGAGGGACCCTAACTTGCGGGAGGTCATTGCCATGCTTAGCCACCCCATGGACCCCGTCAAGTCTAATGCCGCCGCCTATCTGCAGCACCTCTGTTACGAGAATGACAATGTGAAGCAGGACGTGCGGCAACTCCATGGCATCCCCATGTTGGTAGGGTTGTTGGACCACCCCAAAGCCGAGGTGTACCGGAAGGCCTGTGGAGCCCTGAGGAATATTTCCTTTGGCAGGGATCACTTCAACAAGGTGGCCATCAAAAACAGTGATGGCATTCCTACACTACTGAGGCTGCTGAGAAAGACTAGTGACATGGATGTCCGAGAGTTAGTTACAGGTTTGTTTTATTTGCCATTCAGCCATTATTCAATGGCAATTGGTTGAGCTGTTGAGCTGAGAATGTACATGGTACTGAAGATGTACGTTCATGGTTGATCATTCTATCACTCAAAAGTGAAAGCCATAATCTGCCCTCTCAGGAACCCTGTGGAACCTCTCATCTCACGAACCCCTGAAGATGGCCATCATCAACCATGGGCTTCAGACACTGACTGATGAGATCATCATCCCACACTCGGGTTTGCGAGGTGATCCCAATGACCCATCCAGACCTGGAGCACCAGAATGGACCACAGTTTTCAAGAACACATCTGGATGTTTGAGGTAGTTATTGGCGTATATATTTTACCGTGTCAGTCCTCAATGTCCTAGCTTAATACATCCATAAATGTGGTTGGAGTTCCATTGAACCACATGCAAAAATATTTAAGCATTCATTGTGACCTGGTTTTGAGATTTTCCTTTATTAAATGTAGCTTATGTTTACAAGAGCATTTTCCCCTGCAGGAATGTGAGTTCAGATGGGGCTGAGGCTCGACAGCAGATGCGTGAGTGTGAGGGACTTGTGGATGCTCTGCTCCATGCTCTTTACTCTGCTGTGGCTAGGAGGGATATGAATAACAAGGTAAAATAACTAGAACAGGGCAAGATGGCCAATAAAAGAAGAATAGATTAAAAAAAAAAAACCCACAAAGACATGATGAAAATCTATACTGAAATCTATCTAGCTGGACCTGGATATTGTGTCTGTAATATTACCTTCTTATTGCCTTGCAATATAAAGTCTGCACTCCCATGAGGAATGATCCTGCAATACAAAATGTAATCAAAAATCAAAAATGGTTTTCTATCTATCTATCTATCTATCTATCTATCTATCTATCTATCTATCTATCTATCTATCTATCTATCTATCTATCTGTCTGTCTGTCTGTCTGTCTGTCTGTCTGTCTGTCTATCTCTCTGTCTGTCTGTCTGTCTGTCTGTCTGTCTGTCTGTCTATCTGTCTGTCTGTTTTGTCTATCTATCCGTCTGTCTGTCTGTCTATCTGTCTGTCTGTCTGCCTGTCTATCTATCTGTCTGTCTGTTTGTCTGTCTATCTGTCTGTCTATCTATCCGTCTATCTGTCTGTCTGTCTGTCTGTCTGTCTGTCTGTCTGTCTGTCTGTCTATCTATCTATCTATCTGTATCTATCCATCTATCTAGCTATCTGTCTATCTATCCGTCCATCCGTCTATCCGTCTATCTATCCGTCTGTCCATCTATCCGTCTATCTGTCTGTCTGTCTGTCTGTCTGTCTGTCTATCTGTCTGTCTGTCTGTCTGTCTATTTGTCTGTCTGTCTGTCTATCTATCTATCTGTCTATCTGTCTGTCTGTCTGTCTGTCTGTCTGTCTGTCTGTCTATCTGTCTGTCTGTCTGTCTGTCTATCTATCTACAGCCAGGTCCATAAGTATTTGGACAACGACACAGTTGTCATTATTTTGCCTCTGTATACCACCACAGTGGATTTGAACTGAAGCAGTCAAGATCGATGTTCACTTTGTTCGGTCTCTTTTGTGCTTTCCGCAGTCTGTCGAGAACTGTGTCTGCATTCTACGTAATCTATCCTACCATGTGCACAAAGAGGTACCAGGGGCAGAGAAATTTTACAGTGCCCCAACTATTCAGAGCACAAAGCCAAGGAGCCACCAGAAGAAAAAGGACGTGCCCGATTGCTTTGGTGGACGTAGTACCAAAGGTTAGGTATTTAATGGACATATCTAATTGTCTTTGAATATCAGTTCTCCATAGGCGTTCCACGAGGAGAGCAAACGAACAACAGAACCTCTCAGAACGTTTATGTCTACTTGAATATGGCTAGAATGGCAATAGAGCTCTCTTCTCTACAGAATAGTTTAAAGAATGGCTATGTTGTAATGATACACTGAAACAGGATCTGGGTAATCCCAGCCGTTGTAATGTCACACGTCAACATATATTCTGCCATTGTGAATGTATCTTTTTTTATTTTTATTTTTTTATGTGTGTTTTGCTTTCACACTGTTGGTCCGACTGTCTTCATCTGCAGAGGAGTGGTTCAATCAGTGTGAGTGTGCTTCTGTTCCTGCCTTGCTTTGAGTGTTCACTAGACAGTGCTGCAAAACCTTGATGCTTTATTTCCAGTCATGTCACATACACTTGATTTTTTTTTTTTCCAGCACTCCCTCTCCAACACCCACAGTGCCTCCCACACATATACTCAAGCTCGGGACTATGTGAAATGCTTGATGCTTGAGATTTTTTTGAATCGCGCCGCCTTTGCAATGCTTATAGTGGTTTGCCTTTTCAGGCCGGAAACACGGAACGAGCGACAAAACAAACAGCACTTTGGACACGTCCAAGCGCACGCTCCCGACGAAAGGTGCACATTTCCTTTAGATTCACCCTCGAGTTCTATACTCTATTCACCCATCTATATCCATATCCATAGTCCATTCGGATCCTTTCACCACGTGACGTTGTAATCCATCCTCTCCTCATGTGGAATATAAAATATTTCAAAAGTAAAACTTTATTTTTTTAAGAGCAGGCATTAGTTGTTGTTTCGTTTTTTTAAATATAATGCATGCGGACTGCCAAAAGACAGACCCAAAGGTTAAGCAGCGTGTTAAATTCAGGACCAAATTTGTGGAGATGTAGGCAGCATATGTAGTTTGCTAGTCTGCATTCAGCCTGAAGTCAAATGTGTGTTAAGTTGGCAGATGGAGAGAGTGTGGGAGCAGCATTGCTGAGGAGAGCAGGCGGGTCACAGGAAGACGACAGAGCTTCTGAGGGAGGCCTTGAGGGAGGTGAACCAGGGAAACACAGATAAGCTAAGGCGAGTGTTCCGCACCAAGTGGAGATGAAGACCAAGCCAAGACAGCGTTCGTTGTGTGTAGGAGGGTAATTAAGTGTTTTTTAGCTGCTGTGTCAAGTATGCAGAGAACGGTATTTTTAAGACGAGAGAACTAGCAGTGCAGCGAGACACTTGTTACGCTCGTGTTTTGTGTCAACACGTCATGCTGGATTTTTTTTTTTTGCCTCTGCGTGGAAACGTCATAGATTGATTAGACGAGCGCTTTTTTTTTACATAAACGAAGAAAGGATCGCTGTGTATTTAAGGACTTGTATCCTGTAAATTTATGTAACTGGGTCACCGAGTATAAGAGTGACTGTATCTCTGGTGCACTTGAATATCTGAACACACTGTTATCTAAATCCTTTCAGATACCATCGCAGAAAAAACGGTATCGGGTAATACCTAAAGGTGTGTTATCAGCGAATTCAGCGAAGCATTATCCGTGTATGTGTATGTGCCTTTATTAAATATCCCTGATTTAATGATTGCCTGAGATATTAAGGTTTCTCAGGGCCAGGAATCCAAAATATCCTCAGAGTGGTTCTTGAGAAATGAGAAAAAAGGAAAGTTGCTTACAGAGAAGAAGTTGAGAGCATAAATAAATAAGGCAAAACATAACTCACTCTGTTTATTTCATATATATTTTATCGATTCATTGTAACCGTCAGGGGGGTTGAGCGGATGTTGACAAAGGTAACCGGTGTTTTTATTTGGACTTTGGTCCCTTGAGTCACCCATCCATATCCTTTGGAAAGCTTCAGTGGAGATAAGTAGGTTTGGAATCAGAGGATCAGAACCTAGGCTCATTGCTGTGCTGGCTGAATCGTTAAAGACCCTTGAGAGCTTGTAAGAAAAAAAAAAAACGAGTTCTTAGGAGTTTCAGCTCTCTATTCATGTGTAGTTGTGGGAACATGCCTTGGGTCGTCTCTTGTTACTGTGCCTTTTTGGATTTCACTTATGCTGTCTGGGGCATCTTATGCTCGATAGAAGGTTCTGTAGAGCAGGAAGACTTTAAACAGGGCCAGCAAAGATGGAGCTCACATAGCATATTAATACCATTATGAACGTCGAACATATTACATCTGTTTTGCTCTATGCTTTACTATCATGGCGAACTGCTGTCTTTACTGCACACGCTCACTGTCTCTCACATCCATCTCATACAGAGGTCCACTTGGATTTGGATTATCAAATCAAGTTGAATCACTCATGCTAACATTCTCTGCTGTTTGATGGAGTGTCTGCATGTACGTCTGTGCAGGTCTGGAGCTGCTCTACCAGCCGGAGGTTGTGAGGCTGTATTTATCACTCCTCAAGCTGAGCCACAACCAGAATACTCTGGAGGCGGCCGCAGGGGCCCTCCAAAACCTGTCTGCAGGACTATGGGCTGTGAGTAGGATGCTTAAAACATTTATTTTTTGGAGGAATGTAAACCCATGGCTGAATAAGAACCTGTGACAACAGAATGAAATGATCTTCTAAGACAATGAGACTTACTCTGTATTTTTGCATGTTTTAATGACTCATTATTCTGCCTCTCTTGGTTGTCAGTGGTCTAATTACATCCGAGCAACTGTACGTAAAGAGAAAGGCCTGCCGATTCTGGTCGAGCTACTCCATTCAGATGCAGATAAAGTGGTGAGGGCGATTGCTATTGCCCTTCGTAATCTGGCCATTGACCACAAAAACAAAGATCTCATTGGTAAGAGTGCAATCAGGTACTTTTTTTTTTTTATCTGTAATTTGCATCCACTATCTAGGTTCCCCTTCTGGCACAGTAGCTGCTCTGAAAATCACATCCTTATGGGAAAGCTGCATAGGAAACGCACAATTAGTTCTAAGAAAGGCGCATGATTGCCTACAATCGCTCTTGAAAGGAAGAACGGGTCTTATTGTGCTTTTTAATGATCATTTGTGGTGATTTCAAAAGCATTTATGAATTCATGCCCACCTTCTGTGCACGTGTTTAAAAGCCAACGTTTTCAACCAGTGCTGTTGTATGGTATGATTGATGCTTTTCGATATTCTTGCCGTTCACTTTTGCTAGGGAGCTATGCCATGAGGGACCTGGTCAGCAATCTGCCCAGCGGCCAGCAACGTCCTGCCAAAAACCTGGAAGAGGACACAGTCGTGGCAATCCTCAATACCATACACGAGATCATCACTGACAACGTGGAGAATACTCGCTTCCTTATTCAGGGTCAGGGGATCCAAAAGCTGGTGGCCATAAACAAGACAAGGTAGATCATGTACAATGTAATGTAATTGACCAGCTAAGGCAATACATAGCAATACAACCGGCATAGAGACATTAATAGAATGGAAGGAAGGAGTCTCCAGTGTCGGCACTTTGTAACAGTTTTCCCCACACAGGAAAGTCTGGAGGATAGAGGATTTTCCATTTTCTCTGTAGTATGACAAATAAAGCAGCTAAAATTATCCAGATGAACGCCATTAGCATAGAAATTGGTTCAATCCTGTCATTGATTTGCATTTTCACTTCTACAGCCAGTCCGTGAGAGAGAACAAAGCAGCATCGCATGTACTCCAGACTGTTTGGGCCTACAAAGATTTAAGGAACACACTGATCAAAGGAGGCTGGAATAAATCTCACTTTAAGGTATTACACTTTCAATAATATAGGCTTTTATATTGCCTAAAAAAATAAACAAAGACAAATAAAAAAAAAAAAGCTCCAATAGAAAATCAACAGCTGGTTGTGAGGCTGTGAGTAAAATGACTTTGCATTCAGTTTGGATTGTGAGGTTGGATGTGGTTTATATCTTCAGCCAGCAGTATCTGGAGTCCCCAAAAAGCAGAAGAATGCAAAGCTAGGCAACGATGACATCACACTTCCTTTAATGGAAAAAAACCAAGGTCAGCGCAATCCTTGGGGTTTGTCCTGATTGCTTTCAGAATGCACACTCATGATGCCCTACTTACAAGTAAAGTGTGTGTGTGTGTGTGTGGTAGGGGGGGGTTGTGTGTGTGTGTGTGTGTGTGTGTGTGTGTGTGTGTGTTCGTTCATTCATGCTTTTTATATTACGGACATTTGAAGGCTCGCTTTCATACACATATAAGTCTCTTGTTTAGACGGATACTGCAGCACTGATCTGAGTGACAGAGTTGGAGACGGGCCATGCCATATGATAGAACGGGAAACCTTCCAGGTAATCTTGCATCCATGGTATGGTAATAAGACACGATCCGTGACCATTCGTCTCGGGTTCGAGAATATGAGCGTGCTGCAGGGGGCTTACGACGACAGGGAATCTGTAGCTGTGCTACATTATATTGTTTTTGCAGGGGGTAAATGATAAGCGACATTTCATCAGGACTAGCAGGCCAGCTGTTGGCTTAGTGGAACGCACTCCTCAACCCTTGGACTCTTGGGTCTGATGCCCCATCTGGTGAGCTCAATTGCCAAATCCGCAGATAAAAATGGACGCTTTTGTGTGTTTTTCCATAAATTTTGTCACTAAGGACAGACTTAATTAATTAATTAATTAATTAATTTAAAAATGAAGTCTCTCCTTGGTGGCAAAACTAATAATTGTCGTTCTCCCACACACAAAGGAATTGATAAGGAAAATTCTTGACCAATGAGTAAATATAACACAGATATTCACCGAGACCTAAGAAATGATTTCTTCTTTCAGCACATGAAGGACAATCTTTAGCCAAACTTTAATTAGATTTCCTAATTATAATGTGTGTGTGAAGTATATTTTGCTTTATTTTTTCTCTCTCTCTTTTTAGAGATGGAGGTATAACGTGTATAAGATCTTGGCGTCACTGGATCTGCGCTTGGATCAGGGTTTGTGAACGAGAAGAAAGTAAAGCGCACCATAGATTTTATTCCAGCATCTTTAGAAAGCAGAAAACTGACATTTTTCTTTTCTTTTCTTTTCTTTTCTTTTGTTTTCTTTTTTTTTTTTTTTTTTTTTTTTTTGGGGATTTTTTTTTTTTTTTTTTTTTTTTTTTTTTTTTTGGAGAATTTGACTGATTGTGCCAGTGGTAGTATTTTTTTCCTTTTTCCATGCAGTGTTTTGCTCTCCTGCTAAAATATTCTCTGTTTTTAGCACCTCCGGCTCCATTGTTCCCGAATAACGTACAGATATCATATGATCCCAGTATTGGTTAATATTTGATTACAAACCATTATATATCCTTGTATTATTTCATTTTTGTCAACAAGACATATTGTATAATAGTGCTGATATTCTTTAACTGTATGCAACACAGACCAGTATTCTATCTTGTTGTTTTTTTATGTACAGCAAAGAGATGCAACCAGCGTATATTATGGATATTAAATGTGACTAGCAGTCTCTGAAAATCACAGACAAAAGTCATTGTGCCATATTAGTCAAACAAGTAATTCTTACTGGGTTGAATTGCTTCTTCATTGTCAGTGTTTTAACTGCTTGACAATAAAAGGCTTTTTATCATTTTGGTTTTTTGTCTTTTCTGAGCAAAAGGATCAACAGGAAATTAGCTTCGGAGCCATGCACACGCAATACGCAGACTAATTGAAACCATTTAAGTGGGAAATTGAATGAAGGAATCGTAGGAAACGTTTTTGTCTTTAAAGGACTATGGCATACATATTCCATAAGCCCTAATTCAGTATGTCATTACTTGATGAGCCATAAACCATAATGCCGTAATCCACTCTGCAATAAATAGATTGGATAACTGAATCATTTAATAGAGGAAATTAAGTGTGGAAGGAAGACGAGTAAAGAAATGAGGTTGTCTTTATGGGTCTATGACATGTGTATCCCGTGAACCTTAACTTTATGCACCCAATATAGGAAAAAATAAAGACTGGCTATCTGAATCGGGTAATTCTGGTAGTAGAGAAAACCTGATGCAGTGGGAATGACTCTGGATGTGCTGCAGGATCGTTAGCTGAATCTGTTCAATCTACACGGCAAGGATTTTGTGGAGTTGAATTCCCGCTCCCGCTGAATTCTGGAACGTTCGCTTTCAAATGTTGCCATTTTGACAGAACTGAACGACGTCAAACCGCCTGAGTTACAGCTTTAACTTGTGGCGTTCCAAAATTGCGAGATACAAACAAACCGTTTCGACCCCGATGTTCACGTTAACTCACTTAATCTCTGCACAGGCCTCCAAAAATGCCAGCACACATTCACCTCATTCAATGGAGGAGTCAGTAATGGAACAAAAACTGAAGACCCAGCAGCTAGTCATGAAAATAAAGGCAATCAGCCCTTTCCCATCTCACCACTCAGGAAAATCCCCACCTAGAGTGTTTCTTTAACTCGTTCAGTGTTCATTTGGACATATTCAATTCAATTTTATTTGTATATCCCACTTTTTACAACAGACATTGTCTCAAAGCAGCTTTACAGAAAAGCTACAGGTTTCATCTACATATATATATAATAATCTGCGTATATAAGCACTACATATATATATATATATATATATATAATCTACAAATAAGAACTCTCTCTATATATATAATCTACATATATAAGCACTCTATATATATATATATGTATATATAATAATCTACATATAAGAACTCTAAATATATATATTTATATATATATATATATATATATATAATCTACATATAAGCACTCTGAATATTTATAATAATAATCTACATATAAGAACTCTAAATATATATATTTATATATATATAATCTACATATAAGCACTCTGCATATATATAATAATAATCTACATATATCAGCACTCTAGGTGTTAATTCAACACTGTGGAAAAATGACCCCAGATCAGTTCCTGTCCGGAGCTGCCTGAATGGAAAACCCAGCAGCATGGCCCTCCATTCTAGAGAGAGGTGAACATGTCATTAGCGTGTTTGGCGAGGTCTCTGCAGCTACGCATCCTAAGCTTGGACTCATCTCCTTCCACATTGGACGACCTCCAGAATTCCATCCATGCAACCGCACCCACTGCTCCAGGACCCAGCTGTTGTGGTATCGGGTTCTCTCAGAGTGGGGAGAAAAACAACAAAGCATGCAGGGCGAAAAAGATCAACTTTTAACCCAGTGTTCAGACTATGGCCAATTATCACAGAAAATAATGAAAGTTGTCACTACAGTTGATGAAACCACAACCAACATCTGCCCACTGACTTCAATTGATAATATAGTGTTAAGGTTTCTTTCTTTCTTTCTTTCTTTCTTTCTTTCTTTCTTGTTACAGGGGAAAATGGCGTAGTTCATATCCATCCTAATTACACACACGGTACAAATGGAGTGATTAGAGATTAGGTTCGAATAACAGTAGAGTACTCCTTTATTGTCATTTGCTTGTATATAGGTCAGGAGAATTGGTTTGCTTTTAAATATATGAGGCTTAACGTGGGAGATGAAATAAATGAGCAATTCATCCATAAAAATTGGGTTCTGAAGGAAAACTATTCAAATATTAATATATTAATGGAAGGCTGAAAAGCCAAGTCTGGATACGTCATATTCATTTCTGCATAAACAAAGCACACATAGTATGGAGCTTGGAAGAATATAAATTTTGTATATTTGCCTAAATGTTTGGACGTCTAATTAATGAATTTTTTGATCATGTTTTTTTCTTTGCTTTGCATTTTAACGGGTAATATTTAATATAAAACATTTAATATGAAATAACAGGTTATGATTTTGAAATTTTTTGCATTTTTTATGTATTTTTTTTTTTTCCAAATCAGGTTGTAGCGTCTTCTGCAGGTTCTTCTTCTTTGAAAGGTTGGTCCAAGATAACATCTCGTCATTCCCTTGCATTCACTAACAAACTTTAATTCTCGTCAACATAACGTTGTGTTATTTGTTCAGCATTAAGGGCACCATGCACATTGTTTTTGCTTAACACAGACACCACAGAAGCTCAGGATAATCTCATTTTAACCTATCAGAGAAAGAACAGAAAGACATTTTCACCATCTATCCAAAAGCCGTCAGAAATGAAGCTGAGTTCTGAGAGGATTAATCTCAGATTGTTTCATTATCAGCAGCAGCTCAGATCCATCCGCTCTTAGTGTATGAACCATTCAGATGTCTGATGTGATTAGCAAGTCAGGCTTTAATGTATCTTCTCAAAAACAGTCAAAAGACCCAAGCACTCCTTATGTCTGTAAATCCACGAAGATACTGACAAGATGTCCCAGAAGCTCTGCCGCAACCACTTTAAAGCTTCAGTGTGAAAACCTTGAGACAACTGGGAAGCTTCAAGCAGACGAGTCAGATATGACACCGGGAATATCTCTGTGTGCCTCAAGAACTCAGAAGAAGATCAGAGACCCCTCCCCAAGTCCTGTTTAAGACGCCACTGCTCGAAAGATCAGTGATGCCTCTTGCTTTCAAAGGACTTTCAAATGCCAGGAAAAGTTATGCAACTCTGGACAACCTGAAGACTCCTGCACAAACACATTTTCAAAGACCAAAAAGATTCTCCTGACTCTCTAAAATGGAAGAAAGCTCTTGAGCAAAGATCCACAAATATAAGGCCTGGTGCTGTAGGCAGGTCTAAATATCAGGAACGGAACAAACCAACGGAACAAACCTTCTCAGCTCTCCTCCCGTCCTGGTCATGTGGAACCTTTTCTCAAGCAAAGCTTAACTCTCTGCGATGACTCAACACCAAGCCAGAAGTTCACAATAAAGTCCCTTCATGAAAACAAGCCTGATGGCAAATATGGAGTAAAAAACCATCAGGGCCCAGCTCCAAGCATGTCTAGACCAGTTCATAGGGTTAAACAGCAGAAACCCAATATACTCCAGAACATCCTTCCATCATCTCCATCCCTGAGATCACCCAGGCCATATTCAGTGCCATGAGCTTCTTCATGGATACACAGCTAGTAGAATCTGAGGCCAGATTCATCAGCATCAATTGCTATCCAAGTCCTAACTCTGACTCTTCATCCTTTGGCTTGCAAACCAATCAGACCAACAGACAGAGGGCAAACATGTCAGAACACCAGCACTATTCTATCATCCTCGAGCCCTCGACTTTGTCAGAAGATCTTAGATGGGAGTTTGCTAATCAGATTATTAGGTTTAAGTTTATTCATCAGAAATATCACAAACCTGTTTGTCTATAGGGAGCAGGAGACAGCCACACATGCCGACTCCAGCAGTGAAGAAGAAATGGAGACGACGATGGCTGAGCTACACA
>JAFFST010054023.1:203562-213790 GCA_022414735.1 Noturus placidus
GGAGAGAGAGAGAGAGGGAGAGAGATAGAGAGAGAGAGAGAGAGAGAGGGAGAGAGATAGAGAGAGAGAGAGAGGGAGAGAAAGGTTTGACTCACACCCAGACACAAAGGCATGCACTACCTTCTCCAAATCATCAAAAGGGAGGATGGACTTCAACTTTGTTATAGATATAAGCTCGAAAAAAAACAAGTTTTAACATCATTTATTTGGTGATCAAACCTGAGCTCTGTGTCAAAAATAACAGCCAGGATTTTGACACAGGAGAGTTTTCCCCCTGGAAGCAATGACAAGTTGTCGCTTAAATCCAACACTTCATATCAGACATGCAGAGACTCAGAAGCTTGCTTCCCATGTTTAATAGGAGAGTAAAGTTGAGAATCATCATTGTACAGATTTTAGTGTATGCCATGCTTATCAAAGATCTTTCCTAATGGAAACATGTCAAGTGAAAACAAAACAGGTCCCAAGATTGAACCCTGAGGTCCACGTGTTAATAGAACAACCAATGAAGAACTGTTCTCTAAACAGACTGAAATGGGTCTACCCTTAAGATATGAGGAAACCCAATCCAAGGCTAATCCCTGTATACCAACCTGGTTTCTTAGGCGATCAATAAGAACGTCATGATCGACCTTATCGATCATTAAAAATCCCAGAACACTTCTTTTAAAGTGTAGAGGTATAACCCCGGTGTCCTGGCGAAATTCAAGCATTGGCCCTTCTCTATCATGGCCCCTTCATAATCTCCATCCCTGAATTGGCATTCTGGCACAATATGGCTGCCGTCGCATCGTCCGGTGCTACACACTGGTGGTGGTTGAAGAGATTTCCCTCTCAAACAATATAAAGAGCTTTGAGTCCCTAGAAAAGCACTATATAAAGCTAAGCAATTAGAACTATATTGAAGTTGAAGCTCTTAATCGGTGTGCGATATACACACAGATATACACTCAGATATACACACAGATATACACTCAGATATACACACAGATATACACACAGATATACACTCAGATATACACTCAGATATACACACAGATATACACACAGATATACACACAGATATACACACAGATATACACACAGATATACACACAGATATACACACAGATATACACTCAGATATACACACAGTACTACAAACAATCCGAGAAATTACTCGAGCTTTGAAGGTTGCAACCATCAGGCGCAGCTGTCCTCTCACACATTCTTTAAGTTCCATACCTCAGGTTATCCATTCCATAGCCATCATTCTAGTTGCCATAACAACAGTTGTATCAAGGACTTCATGCTGTATGCTTGTCTTTAATTTAATCTGCTTCTTCTATTAATACATGCTAATGCTGTGGTGCAGCAAAACATAAAGCCGAGTTATTATTACCACCCTGCAATGGATTATTTTTCAATAACAGCATGTGCTGAAGTGTGTTGGCCCTTTTATTCCACGGTGACTTGCCAGCCAATTTGACCATTCTGAATTGGGCTAGGTTAGGTTCAAATTTATTGTCATTATCAGAGTACAAGTACAGATGCAATGAAATGCAGCCAGCATCCAACCAGTTGTGCAAATAGCAAATAAGTTAAATGTAATAAATAAGGTTATCATTACGTTATTATTCAGTTAAGATAACTACAATTAAATAAATAGGAATCATGGTGCAATAGGTTGAAATAACCAGTATACAGAGAGAGAGAGAGAGAGAGAGAGAGAGAGAGAGAGAGAGAGAGAGAGAGAGATAAACAGTACTCTGACAATGCATTATGATACAGTGGATACCTACAGTTGATTACAATAAATGTAAATGTGTAAATAGCAATAATGTGCGTGATATAAGTGATATAAATAATTGTAGAATAACAGAGAATTACAGTAAAGTTCAAGAAGTGAAAATAATTACAGATATAGCATATAATAATAAAATTAATAATAATGGATAGGCTCCAGGTCCTCCGTGACCCTGAAAAGGAGTAAGCGGTTGAAGATGGATGGATAATAATAATAATAATAATAATAATAATCATTGTTATTATTATTATTATTATTATTATTATTATTATTATTATTATTATTATTATGGTTGTTGATGTTGTTTTGTTGTTGTTAAATACAGTACATGAATATTTATTCTATGATTTGAATAGCAGATATTAAATTCAATATTTTCCTCTTCTTCTTCTTTTTTTTATTATTATTATTACTGTTGTTGTTGTTGTTAAACACTAATCATCATCATCATCATCATCATCATCAGAAGCTGGATCTGCATCAACATCTTTACTGGTACTGTTTTTTACTGACACGTGGTTAAACGTTGTTTCCTTACTCAACTGGGTTTGTTCTTTCGGTAGATGACAGCTCTCGTGTGGGCGTGGTCAAGACATACGTAGGCGGGGCTAAGGAAGGGGGCACTCTCTGCGGCAGAGCGCGCGCAGTCCGGGGCACTTGATTCCATCAATATCAGCGTGTACAGGACTCATAACTTCTCTCCATCACCTGACCAAGTATTTATACTCTCCTATTTCAGATCTCCCAGGTAAGTATCTTTATTCTGTTTATCCTCAGAATGGAAATATTTCACATATTAGGCTAAAAGTAAAAGTTTTGTGCTTGTTCATCATTTACATCACTGATCCAGTTTTCATATCGACTTTATTCACTTCTATCATTCAGAATAGAGCAGTGGGGGAAGTGCAGAAGCTTACAGAAATGCTGTGTTGTTATTTACTGAGACATAGAAACGTCATTTTTATTTATTTATTTGTTTTTTATTAGAATGAGCCTTGGTGTATAGGAATAAATAAATATCCTATTAATGTATCCACTGTACTGAGTTCTGAGTTTAGACATATAGTATGCTTTAGTATGTTTAAAACTCATACTAAAGTTTAAATGTTCATATCATGGGGATTTACAGTTCCCATTATTCATTTCCCATTGATTGTTATCTTATTTTCCTTCTGATATTCATTCATCTTATCCTGATTATGATCATCACATTGATTGGTCTCCTCCATGACCTATTAAGACTTTGACAAGTATCTTGATAATGCTGAAATGATACTCATATCCTGCATAATGTGTACTGTGAGCTCACATTATTACGATGCCTGTAATTACCCAATCAACCATGGATCAATCTTGTGTTAAAAGCACAACACATACAATCATGCAGATAGAGATCAGATCATTTCAATTAATGTTCACATCAAACATCAGAATGGGGAAACAATGGGATCTCGGTGACTTAGACCGTAGCATGAGTGTTTATTCCGGATAGGAATTTAAAACGTAGCTGATCTTCTGGGATTGTCACACACAAGCGTCTCTGGAGTTTACACAGAATATATTCAGCGAGAGGCAGTTCTGTAGGTGGAAACACCTTTTTGATAAGTGTGGTCAGTGAAGAACAGCCAGACTGGCTCACGCTGACAATGACTCAAATGACCACTATTTTGAATCATACTGAGCAGAAAAGCATCTCAGAAGACATGACATGTCGAACGTTGAGGTAGATGAGCTAAAAGACAACATGTAGTGCCACTCCAGTTAGCTGAGAATAGAAATCTGAGGCTCACCAAAACATGCTCACCAAAACGGGACCCTTGAAGATCAGAAAAACGTTGCCTGGTCTTTTCTTCAACTGTCCACTTTTTCGATGAGGCAGATTGGCTGAAATCACATGAATGTACAAGTGTACAAGTATTCCTAATAAAGTGGGCGGTGAGTCTATATATAGAAAATCCAGAACAGTCAGTGTGCATGTTAATTATTCTTAGTTGCATTTTTAGTGTTTAGATATCTCTTGTTCTCCCTCTCATATTTGTATGTTTATTTTTCATCAGGTTTGCTCCTCTCACCCATAGAAGAAGGATCTGAGAGAGACAAAGCTGATATGGGTGAAGGGACATTGGAGCTACCCACAGTTTACATGATTTTAGATCTCCTCCCTGACATTAACATGACCAACAGTACCAGATTCACAAAGGAGATCCTGTTCTCGCTGTACTTTCAGCACTCACTGGGCATGGCTGCAGTGTACGTTCTGGCCTATCTGTTCATCTTCCTGCTCTGTATGATCGGTAACAGTGTGGTGTGTCTCATAGTCCTGACGAACCGGCACATGTGGACAGTCACTAATATCTTCATCCTGAACCTTTCCATCAGTGACCTGCTTGTAGGTATCTTCTGCATTCCCACCACTTTGGTGGACAATCTCATAACAGGCAAGTGTATTATTGGAAGGACTGGAAGGAGAACTAACTCTAGTGTCTCTAGTCGCATTTGTACAGATGCATTTATTTATTTATTTATTTATTTATTTATTTATTTATTTATTTATTTGGCAAGCACCAAATATAGTGAGACAGAATCCAATGCAAGCATAGAACTTTTGGAAGTGCTGATGTTGATGTAAGTGCTGCAGAATAAAAGTTTTGAGTGCGAGATAATTGTAGAGGTGCGAGATAATTGCAGAAAGAACAGCTCTACAGTCACAATGAAGGAGCTACTGTTAAACTTAGATCATAGGTTAAGGGCTAGTACAGCAGAGTGCTCCAAATACTAGTCACAATGCCTATAAACGATGCAATCCTGCAAGCTGAAGAAGAGCATTTTGTAATAATGTGGTAAGTAACACACATAAACACGATCCACAAAGGGTTTTCAACACTTGAAGACATGTGGAAAAAGAGTCTCCTTTAATCTTTGTCTGAAATCAGTTTGGTTATGTGTGTGGCCTTGTTACCATGGGCTTGTCTGCAGTTATCATCCCCACGACTGGTTCCAGGGAAGGATCCCCAGGTACCCTAGGGGCCATTTTTTTGTACCTTTCACGAGGTCTTTAAGATTGCTCTTTGTCTGACCTCTCGATTCAGATCTGGTCAGTAGTAGGTGGTGGTAATGTTCCCATTGAAGTAAATAAGTCCCCACTAAGGAGGGAGACATACCTGCAGTAGACTGAGGTAGCGCTGCTGCCTCACATATCCAGGGTCCCTGGTTTTATCCCGAGCTTGGGTTATTCTCTGTATGGTGTTTCCATGTTCTCCCTACATTAACATGGGTTTCATGTACTGTAGGTTCTCCAGTTTCTTAACTTCCCCCAAGTATGAGTGAACGTGTGATTGTGTGTGTGCATGGTCTCCGGATCCAGTGCAGCCCTGACCAAGCTGAAGTGGTTACTGAAGATGACGAGAATCTAGTACCTGATATAAAGGAAAAGCAATAGTGCTTGTGAAAACTCTTTTCATTTTATTGAGATAGAGTATGTATCCTATGTATACATACTATGTATCCCGAAGTATGAAAAAGCAGGCGTGAAAAGAATCACTCTTTCATTAACTCTCAATGTTTTTGTCATTGGACAGGCTGGCCATTCAGTAACATAATATGCAAGCTGAGTGGCCTTGTGCAAGGAATGTCTGTCTGTGCATCTGTCTTCACACTGGTGGCCATTTCAGTGGACAGGTAAGTAAATGTTCATGTGCTTTTGCACAATTGATCATTTTTTTCTCACCACAAGTGAGAGCCATGAGAGACTGGGTATGACATTTTCAACACTTACTGTACCTCTAATAGCTTCTCATTCTTGATCGATGCACCATTTAGCATGATGGGAAAAGTTGTAAGAGGAAGTTCTATCAAAATGCATTTGATAAGTGTGTAGAAGTAGTGATCCTGACCATACTGTAATCTATCATTTTTTAATTATTTGACCAAGATTGATATGTTATCAATTGTGTCCACAGTTCCAGTCATTACCACAATTTATATTTAAATATACTAAATATTCAAGAGTTTTATTGTTATTTAAGAACTAGTTTAGGCCCTATGGAGTAGTGTAGGCCCTATAGAGTAGTGTAGGCCCTATGGAGTAGCATAGGCCTTATGGAGTAGTGTAGGCCCTATAGAGTAATGTAGGCCCTATGGAGTAGTGTAGGCCCTATGGAGTAGTGTAGGCCCTATGGAGTAGCATAGGCCTTATGGAGTAGTGTAGGCCCTATAGAGTAGTGTAGGCCCTATGGAGTAGCATAGGCCTTATGGAGTAGTGTAGGCCCTATAGAGTAATGTAGGCCCTATAGAGTAGTGTAGGCCCTATGGAGTAGTGTAGGAGCAGTATAGGCCCTATAGAGTAGTGTAGGCCCTATGGAGTAGTGTAGGCCCTATGGAGTAGCATAGGCCTTATGGAGTAGTGTAGGCCCTATAGAGTAATGTAGGCCCTATGGAGTAGTGTAGGCCCTATGGAGTAGTGTAGGCCCTATAGAGTAGTGTAGGCCCTATGGAGTAGTGTAGGCCCTATAGAGTAGTGTAGGCCCTATAGAGTAGTGTAGGCCCTATAGTGTAGTGTAGGCCCTATAGAGTAGTGTAGGCTCTATGGAGTAGTGTAGGCCTTATGAAGTAGTGTAGGCCCTATAGAGTAGTGTAGGCCCTATAGAGTAGTGTAGGCCCTATAGAGTAGTGTAGGTCCTATAGAGTAGTGTAGGCTCTATGAAGTAGTGTAGGCCCTATAGAGTAGTGTAGGCCCTATGGAGTAGTATAGGCCCTATAGAGTAGTGTAGGGCCTATGGGAGTAGTGTAGGCCTTATAGAGTAGTGTAGGCCCTATAGAGTAGTGTAGGCCCTATAGAGTAGTGTAGGATCTATAGAGTAGTGTAGGCTCTATAGTGTAGTGTAGGCTTTATGTAGAATACAGTTTGTGTTTGTTCATGAGGTTTCAGGAGGGTCTGAGACCAGAATTTGGAGATTTTCCTGCTTAACAACATATTTCATGAAAGTGTTGCTTTTAAATGTGCTTTAAATATTCAAATATTTGAGAGCTCTTTTTGTAAAGGACATATCTATTAAAAGGATTTAAAAGGAAACTTCTACTGAATAGATATGAAAGGGTTTTAGAATTTCTAAAATTTGTGAGAATCTATAAAAATGAATATATAACTGATTAGAGTTTTCTTTTTTCCCCACGTCTTTGTTGCAACCCAAGGTTTCGCTGTGTAGTTTACCCCTTTAAACGCAAACTAACACTTTTTGTGGCAAAGGCAATCATTGGGATGATATGGCTGTTGGCTCTGGTCATAATGTTCCCCTCGGTCCTGATGTTGACCGTCCAGCAAGAACAAAGCCACTTTATGGTTCAAGATGACAATTACAACCTGACGTATCCTCTTTATTCTTGCTATGAGACCTGGCCTGAGCCTGAGATGCGGAAAGTGTACACCACAGTGCTGTTTGCCCATATATACCTGATTCCCCTCATTCTTATCATCTTTATGTATGGCTGCATTGGAGCTAAACTGTACTCGACCACCTTCCTGGTCAAGGTGAAGCAACCTGATGGTACTCCTCAAGGGAAGTCACCTATATCGCACAGGAAGATCAAAGTCATCAAAATGCTCATTGTTGTGGCCCTTCTCTTCATGCTGTCCTGGCTGCCTCTGTGGACCTTGATGCTGCTGACTGACTATGCACATCCTGAAGGAGACCAACTGGATCTTCTGACAGGTTACATCTTTCCTGTCTCCCATTGGCTGGCCTTCTCCAACTCTAGTGTCAATCCCATCATCTATGGCTACTACAACAAAAATTTCAGGCACGGATTTCAGGCTGCTTGGATGCATCAACCATCCTGCTGCTTGGACGGGTCTTCACAGGCCCGTCTCAGAAGAATTAAGAGGGGCAACAAGACTTGCTCCCACTTGGACAAAGCTCTCAGTTCCAATGCTCTGAACCTGGGAGTAAGAAACAAAATTTACACTGACAATGACCTAACAGGTTGTGTGTGTTTGGAGATGGAACACAGAAGAGTGTCTAAAGAAACGAGAAGATCAGGGGTAGAAGGGGGAAACAGAGGAACAGCGATCAAAAGAGAGCTTCTGGAAGACATCAAGAGGATTTCCCCAACGGGACCTACAGTGTGCCAGGCCTGGGAACTTTGAGTGGTCCGCCTCAAAGCGAGGCACATGGTCATAATGGATGCTGAACGTCATTTTTCACAAGTTACTCCTACAAACGATGGAGGAAAGGAATGTAAATTTAATTGAAATGCAACATAAGCAAAAAAAAAAAAACAACAACAAACAAACCAAGCAGTAAATTGCTTGTATTATTTAGGCGACCTTTGTATACAAGTCTCATACTGGTAAGGTATATAGCAGATCAGGCCTAACATGCCTGGATGCAGATCATCTATCACATAATTTACCAGTCAGGTGACATAAAATAAACTCATGGATTAATGGAATTGTGTATTAGCATCATGGGTCTCAGAACCCATTTTTCATTCCTATAGTGCGATAAATAGTTTGATAATGTTAGTTTTACGCATAATGAATGTCCAATCTTTGATTACATAAGAACAGAATGAATATATTTACTTTCTAATGAGAAAAATAAGCTTCCCACCAGAGTCATTATTCATGGGTGGTGCTTCGTTAGCTTCAGTAGCAAGCCTTTCACGTTTCCTGCTTTGCTCTGGCTTTCCCTTCACTCATGCATCAGAAAAACATTAGCAAATGTATATATTGGTGTTTTTTTGGGGGCCTGTTTAAAATAATGAAAGCTATGTTCATAACAGTATTGACAGGTCTAATTGCAGTAATTACAGATCTGTTCAATGCAATTAACAGGCCTGTTCACACTAACGACAAGTCTAATCAAAGTATTGACAGGTCTAATCACTGTAATGACAGGTCTAATCACAGTAATGACAGGTCTAGTCACTGTAATGACAGGTCTAATCACAGTATATACAGGTCTAGTCACTGTAATGACAGGTCTAATCACAGGCCTAATCACAGTATTGACAGGTCTAGTCACTGTAATGACAGGTCTAATCACTGTAATGATAGGTCTAATCACAGTATTGACAGGTCTAATCACAGTATTGACAGGTCTAATCACTTTAATGACAGGTCTAATCACAGGTCTAATCACAGTAATGACAGGTCTAATCACAGTAATGACAGGTCTAATCACTGTAATGACAGGTCTAATCACTGTATTGACAGGTCTAATCACAGTAAAGACAGGTCTAATCACTGTATTGACAGGTCTAATCACAGTAATGGCAGGTCTAATCACTGTAATGGCAGGTCTAAGCACTGTATTGACAGGTCTAATCACAGTAATGACAGGTCTAATCACTGTATTGACAGGTCTAATCACAGTAATGACAGGTCTAATCACAGTATTGACAGGACTAGTAGCAGTAATGACAGGTGAAATTGCATTAATGACAGGTCTAATCACTGTAATGACAGGTCTAATCACTGTATTGACAGGTCTAATCACAGTAATGACAGGTCTAATCACAGTATTGACAGGTCTAATCACTGTATTGACAGGACTAGTAGCAGTAATGACAGGTGGGAAAATGGGTATTTATTTTAATAGTTATACTTTTTTTGCCACTCTATATTCTGTATGAATTTAGGAACTGAAGGACTTAGCTCTACAAGTTAGATTAGTCCATCGACTTGCTACATGGGACTGCTTGTTTGTTGCAGAAGCTTTATTTTCCATTAAGGGTTGCACCACTGACTGTTGTACTGCAATTAGATGTTTCCATGCCCATTGTGGGTTGCCAGTTGGTGTTGGCTGGACATTATTCAACATTCTGCTCAGCTCAGTGGTGTTTTCACTGCTTTTGCATCAGCTGCATGGTGTATAAATCTCATGATGATGCTCCAGAGGCTGTTACCTCACCTGATTATGGTGTTGTGTCATATTTTGTACCTACACAGTTTTGTCCTGATTGCTATGAAGCACAGAAAGGTAATTTTGTACCACACCTTGACTTGTCCTCCAACGTGGGAAGTATCGTCCAGCTTGTCCACCGACGCTGTCAATGTGCACCCATTAAGCATACCCCTGACTATGAAGAACAGGGTTGAGACATTCCCCTTGGACTGTGAAGGAGTGATTAATTGGACAGGTCACAGTCACATACTGCTTGGGAACGTTCGGGCAGAATTCGTCTTTGTTGAAGTTTAAAGTTGCAGTGTGCTGGAAGAATGCATGAGCAAGATAAAAGGCGTGTCCTTATTTTCATTCACTAGCAAACAATTATTATTATTGATTGTTTATGGAAGGAATCTCTATTATCATTGTTTTGTAACTTTCATGTGAACGATCGTCATCAATTAATCACTTCATACCTTAACAATTACTTTATATTTTTCTTTCTTTTGCGGGGGTGGGTGGGTTGGTGGGGTGTATATATATATATATATATATA
>JAFFST010054023.1:213971-236526 GCA_022414735.1 Noturus placidus
TATATATATACTGTATATATGGTTTCCTTTTTTCCCCACATTTGTTTGAATGTCCATGGAGTAAAATCGAATATTAGATGCCACGGAAACAGCTCTTTTCCATATCCTGTGTTAAACCTCTATTTCTATGATCACTGTCAGACCACTGCATTAGTTACGCTGAGATGTACACTTATCTTCCTGTTTTAGAGATTTTTACACAGCATGCTCTGACTCTTGGTCTTACACTATAAATAAATGGACAGTTCCATAAACTCATTACGCAGACGTGGTCATTGTTGTTGAATAAGCAATCATTAAAGTTCAGTTGGAGCAATTAGTTTTGGTTAGGGATGTGTGTGTTAGATTTGGAAATAAAAATCTCTTCTAGCTATCTACACTGAGTTCATGAAAAGGTTTTTAACATTTATACCAGTATTATTGATTTTCCAGAAAAAGATCATTAAAAAAAGCCTTTAAGCATGCCCAATTCCAAGGCTGCTGTGTGTGTGTTTGTGTGTGTGTGTGTGTGTGTGTGTGTGTGTGTGTTTGCCAAAAATGAATAGCAAAAAAAATAAATAAAGTGTCCCCCCCAGGACTAAGCTCACAAACTTATATAATTGCTATAAATAGGTGAATGTCTGTGTTTTTTGCACAATAAGCGTAAGAGAGTATAAAAAATATCATGTTTGTATTGTTTGTATTGTTTTTTTGGGGTTTTTGCTGCATGTTTTTATTGATTTTATGAGATGTTCTATAACCACATGTCTGTTCAGGTGACACAGTGCCTCTAGAAAAAACAGACACTTCCGTAAGGGCTATACTGAAGTCCTGGTGACCAACGAATGCTAATAGCTATAATCATAAGAGCGATCTCTTGATGGGTGAAAAGGAGCAGCTTCTCTTCTTAATCCTCAAATCAATTTGAAAGAAAAAAACAAAGTCTTTCACTAACAGCAGAGACCACTTGTGCAGACCGGGTGAATTGACAAAACAATTGCAGAGGAGCTGACAAAGCCATAATAATAGATTTGTGAATGTGTTGGGAAAAGTGGCTGGCATTCAAATGTTGGAAAAATGTGTGGCCTCAAAAACACAAATGAAAATAACATTTTCCATCCATCCATCCATCCATCTTCAACCGCTTACTCCTTTTCAGGGTCACGGGGAAACCTGGAGCCTATCTCAGGAGGCATGGGGCACAAGGCGGGGTACACCCTGGACAGGGTGCCAGTCCATCGCAGGGCACAATCACATACACACTCACACACATACACTACAGACACGCCAATCAGCCTAACATGCATGTGTTTGGACTGGGGGAGGAAACCGGAGTACCCGGAGGAAACCCCCGACACACGGGGAGAACATGCAAACTCCGCACACATATGGCCCTGGCGGGACTCGAACCCCGGACCCTGGAGGTGTGAGGCGGACGTGCTAACCACTAATCCACCGTGCGCCCTAAAATAACATTTTGAATGATTAAAATATTCTTAATTGCCTCATAGGGAAAATCCTGCTGATGTTTTCAGATCCTCCTTTACCATCATATTAAAAAGCATCCATATTGGCATTACATACAGTAATGGACTAATGGTGATGTTTAAACTAGCCTTCTTGTTACTAGCCACGCAGTAATTGCTGATACGCATCCAGTTCATTCAAGATCACATGAAACACAAGCAACGGAGAAATACGAGAGATTTTCTTTTACAACATTTATTGTTTTGAAGGATGTTTTTTAACGTGAAAATTCAAAATAAAAAACGAATGTACATGGGACATTGTGATATTCAGGTGGTGGGTTATTTTGTTGTTTGTGTGTCGTCCTGATGCTGGCTTTTTTACATTTGATCATTTATTCATGATTCTTCTTGTGTAATAATCCCGAAGTCACTTTATCACATGTCCGAGTTTGTGCTAGAAGTGTGCAGTGTGATGGAAGATCACACTGTTTCCTTGTTTTCATAGATGTATCATGGATATTGGATGTCTAGTTATAATAAGAGTTATGATGAGTAATGAAATTACTAAAGTATGAGTTATAATGAAATCCATTTAAAGTGAGACACGACAGACATGATGCTCAACTCACATGTATATATATATATATATATATATATATATATATATATATATAGTTTTGCATTTCGGACACAAGTCCTGGCAGTGTCCTTGGGCAAGACACTGAACCCTAAGTTGCCCCCGATGGCAAGCTAGCACCTCGCATGCAGCTCTGCTACCATTGGTGTGTGAGTGTGTCTCATTTGTAAGTCACTTTGGATAAAAGCGTCTGCTAAATGAATAAATGTAAATGTAAATGTAAAAATGTGTTGGCTTTAAAAAAAAAGTGAACGTCCACAAACATCCACTGACGAAGGCACAACCGACATGGTGCTGATAAACATAGTCTCCTACGTATGGAGACTTTTGGGACACCGTGTATTTCTATCTTAAATGTTTAGGTAACGTACAAAACATAGGTTAGTTATACAAATGTGTATCTACTGGGGATGAAAGGATGCATTGCGATGCATAAATGTGATGCTGGAAATAGCGTCATGGAAAAGTATGATTCACATTCACGTGGAAATCATCATTCTGGTAATTATGAATCTAGCACTGTTTGCACACCAGAGCCTGCGCCATTACCAGGAATCATCTGCACTTGGGAAGTGACTGATAGATCTGATTACAACAAACAATATGCATTATAAGTTAAATGGTTATGCATCCTTGTTCTATTTTTGTAAGAGCATTAAAAAGAGCTTTTCAGTAGCTTTTCAATAACACCAGCCCCATGCTGCTGCAATCTATAGAACCTGAGAGAGGGGCCACGGAAAGCGAGCATTTTAGCCGACTTTGGAGCTCTATTTGAGGTTAAAATGATGCCTCAGGCACTGCTGTAGAGCTCATTATGTTTCATTCGATCATTTTCCCCAGGTCAGAAGCTTTGTTTATGGAATCCATTTTTTTTTTTTGGCAGAATTTATACTTTTATTTATTTATTTTTAAGATATACTGAACATTTTTGTTTACAACATTGAACCTCTAAAATGTTAAAAAATATTGAGAAACGAACTGTAAAGCCAGTATTGTGAAATGAAAAGAATCCTAACCGGAGTGTATCTCTGCACACCTGATATAATCCTGCACGGTATTGTAGATAAAACATTGTAATAGTATTTTCAGGAGAACAGTATTGCAGATTGCTTGTGAATTTGAATAGATCAAATTCCCTTGTCATTTTAGAGTGACCCTCTTTTTTGGGTTTTTTTACCTTTAAGACGATTAAGATATAGATTACGATAAAGTACCCATGTCACAATGTTTTAAATTTTTCTGCCAGTGAATTTTAGAGGCACTAAACACAAAATTTTAATTGGTTCTATTTTTTCCACCTGATTTTCCCTTTTTGCTAGCATCATTTTATACAGTAAACAAGTGCAGCATTTTAAGCACACCCCCAGGCATTTATCCAGTCATCTAATAAACTTCACTTCTACTGGAGACATATTGAGGGATGAAGTCTTATTAGAAGGATATTAATATCACTCACTTCCTGTGATTACTCCAGGTGAGATGACACAACTGATTCTGGGTTCATACAGTCAGTGGAAGCATTTAGCAAACAAAGAAAAAGCTTGTCATAGACGCTCAGTGAAAATGATTCACATTTATCAGTGCCATGGCAAAGCCATACAGGATAAGCAATTGCAATTAAATTGCTGCACACTGACCAGCGTCATTTCTTGCATGAGGTGTTTTCTCATTAAGCCTGAAATGCTGTCAGCATGCATTCATGCTGCTATTTACAGGTATATTGTGCTTGATTGATGTGTTTTCATGCTTGAAGTTGCTGTGTTCCTCATGAGTGCTTTTCCATTTGTCTTTGTATTGTGTTCATGGTTAGCATTTATTGTCTTTCAGCTTATGTCATATCGTCTTTGGTGCTCAGAAACTATATATGCTTATTTATTTATATACGCTTTCTTAAAATGGCATTGGAATGTCTGTTGAGAAATGATTTCCACGTTTAATGAGGAAGTTCTTTGCACAAGTTAATCAAAAAGAGCCAGACACGTTTGAGTTTTCTTCAGTTCTCACTTCAGCCACTGAAACTAGTTGACTGGGGAAAGGATTCCTATCCATCCATCTATCCATCCATCTATCCTATCCATCCATCCATCCATCCATCCATCTATCCATCCATCTATCTATCCATCTATCCATCTATCCATCTATCCATCCATCTATCTATCCATCTATCTATCTATCTATCTATCCATCCATCCCTCCATCCATCCATCTATCTATCTATCTATCTATCTATCTATCTATCCATCTATCCATCCATCTATCTATCCATCCATCCATCCATCCATCCATCCATCCATCCATCTGTAGATGTATGTAAAAGCCATGATCAACAAGTGGACAAAATGGAGCACAGTAACATGAAGGTTTGGGGAGTAACAGAATACATGTAGCAGGGTTACATAATCAGGATATAAAACACTGCTAACCGTAATCCGTTACAGTCAAAAAACAACGTAATCAGATTATTGTAAGTACTTTTTTTCTCATTTCTAATTTTATTCTCTAAAAAGTCTAAGATTTTTTTTTAACTGTATTTGTATACGTTGCAGCTGCACATAATATCAGAAAATATCTGACATGAATGATCTTAGTGTTGTTCTTTTACTTCACAAACACCTGACATTTTAACAGGGGTGTATAGACTTTTCTTTTTAATATCCGTTGTACCATGTACATGCCAATTAATGATTATAAATCCTTTTATTCCAAAACTTGTGCAGAATTAAGGATGTAAATTTTGGATGCGTGTAAACTGAACTTCACCTGTGCGAATGTGTAAAAGAATGCCACTTATGCTACTGACATGTTGTTTACACGCTTGTACATGGATTGTATTTATGTCATGTGCTGATCATAAGTGGGCTGCAGTTGCCTACGCAACCAATACACAAACACAAAATAGCTGATAAGACAGGCGTTGTAGAGAAATGAACATAGGTCGCTCTATAACATGAGCAGTCACAGTGAAATTTCCCATATCAGATCAAACATGATCTTTTGAAAGACCTTTTTTCTGGATAGACGACGAGGTTGAGCTGAAAGTCACAGAGCAAGGTATGCATGGAAAGAAGATACAGGATGAGTGGTGAACTCTTCGGCTCTTGCCACCCGTGTTACAAGAGGGCCAGGGCTCAAGCGAGTGGCAACATCTCCAAACTTGTCAGCACGATGAGGTTGACAGCAACGACCTTGTCTATAAGGACATGGCTGTTTGTTCACCCCTTTCTCTCCCACACACACACACACACACACACACACATCAGTCTGAACAGGAAACGTGGGACGAGTTTACAAGTCTACTCAGTAGACCGGGAATTTATCTCTATATTCGTCCGAGAGGAGAAGGCTTGATCTCGACTAATGGCTGTCTCAGAGATGTCCATGCCCGGGACTCGGTATGTTAGGTCTCTAATCCTTTGTATCTTGCTGCTACCTCGCTGTGGTCAATCAAGTCCAATCCCTTCCCTTGAGGAGCCATTTTCAGGAGGTCTTAGAGCCATGGATGCATCTACGCTGGACCAAGATGATAATGTAGATGTCCAGGCACTTCTAGGCCAGTTCCTCAACATGTTAAATGTAACAGCGCAAGAGCCGAAGCCGAGGCCCCGGGCTGCCCGTATCGAGCCGCCAGAGTACATGCTGGAAATGTACCACCACTACACTAAGGATCGCAGCACCAGACCTGCAGCAAATATTGCACGGAGTTTCAAGAATGAGGGTACGCTCATCCATGATGTTTGTTTCTTCATTAGTTGCATGTGATGTGTTTAAAATGATTAGTAATCTCACTTTGGTTATATTTATTATTATCGCTTATTCCCAAAGCCAATATCTGGCTGGTAAATATTTCTACTTGATAAACAATGTAAGTAAGTACATTGTTTTTCTGTTTGTTTGTTTTTTTTTAAATCTGTAATTAAAATCACACTAGAACAAATTGTTCTTTTTTCATACCATTGACATTTCATAATCAACGTCCTTAACATGTATAACCATTGTATTAAAGGGGACATTTTGTTGCCATAGCTTTGTTCGTCTTGTCACTCTCCTTTCTGTTGCACGCTAAACATCATCCACTTTTGCAAGAGATGAAAACTGTTTATTGTTTTGTTTCATCATTATTGCATTTCTGTGTAAATAGAAGAATCGAATTCCAGTTTCAAAGCTGTATACCAAACTCTGATATACAAATACTGTTAGTAATCAGTAGCGACTTGTTATTTACAGACTCCTCCCCCTATAGCGTGACAAGAAGAGGTGTGAGGATGTACCCTCTCATGTTCAATGTCTCGCTCCCACGTCAGGAGCGCATTATTGCCGCCGAGCTCCGCCTCTACATGCTGCTACATCGAGATCCTCAACGCAACAATGGTGTTGACTGGAAGGTAACCGTTTTTGAGAGGCAAGTGGAAGGCGGTCCTTCGTTTCAGCGTTCTGAGGGTGAAACCGTGGAGACCAATTTGACCAGTATGCAGGAGCTTGTGGTAAGACATGGCCAGGTCAAAGAGAGCGGATGGGAGGTGTTCGATCTGACTGATGCCGTTCTGCGCTGGCGAGACCTGGAACGCACGAGCCAGTGGCTTGAGCTGCAGGTGGAAAGTGAGAATGACAGTGAGGTACAGGATGGAGATGCTATTTTTATCAGCCTGGACATTGAAAGGAGCGTGGGAGGAAAGCACGAACCAGTGCTGATTGTCTTCTCGGATAACGAAAGTGATAAGGACCAGTCAAAGAACACAGCAGACGACAACACTGGCCTGTTAGAGCTCAGTGAATTGTTGGTGGATGAAAAGGAAGACAGCAGCAAACAACAAAACGAGGCCCTTTTAATGCAAATGCGCTCCAACATGATCTACGACAGTGCGCCGCGAACCCGCCGCAACGCCAAGGCAAGCCAATGCAAGAGGACCGCGCTCTATGTGGATTTTAAAGAGATAGGCTGGGACTCGTGGATTGTTGCACCACCAGGCTTCGAGGCCTACACATGTCACGGGGTGTGCAATTATCCATTACTTCCACAAGTGACACCCACCAAGCACGCCATAATCCAAACACTGGTCAATTTGAAAAGCCCTCAGAAGGTCTCACAAGCGTGTTGCGTGCCCACCAAGCTGGAACCAATATCTCTGCTGTACGAAAATGAGAACGGTCATGTCATTTTCCAGCACAAATACGAAGGCATGGTGGTGGCCGAATGCGGCTGCAGATGAGATCTTTAAGCTCTAATCATAAACTCTCTCCAGAATCGTCTGACAACCCAAATAGACAACATTGAGAGGCCTGATAAGATGATAAGACAACATGTTGCCTTTGTGTGATAATTAACAACTTATCTAGCGACTCTTTGTAGAAGTATTTAAAAAAATTTATTGTGAGTAGCATGCTGCTATGTGAAATATACAGACACTGTAACCTGGCGTGGAATTGATGAACATCATGGAGCAAAAAAGACATTCATGAAATTTCACTTAATATGTACCTGCTATTTATAATGTAGACTAGTGCTTTTTTTATTGTATAAAATTATTTGCTGCATTCTAGAATATAGTGCTTTCAAACCCATTTCATAATTATAATAAAGTGAAAAATAACCTTGGCTTAAAACTCAAGATCATCAGCCATCATTTTCCTGGACTACTAAGGCGTAAAACACTTGGCATGTATTGTTATAGGAAAAACAGCAAGTCCTGAAGTGTTTTAATCCTCTTATATCACAACAATTATCATTTATTTACTAAGCAATGACACAACATACTCTTTATCCATTTATAGTTACATTTAAAGCTTGCATGTTCGTGATGGGTTGGTACCTGTCCCTGGTGTCCCCTGCCTTGTGCTCCGAGTTCCATGGGATAGGCTCCAGGCTTCCCTCAAACCTGTGTAGGGATAAGCGGTACAGAAAATGGACAGATGGATGGAATAATTGCTTATGTTATAGAAGCTACATACAGTTCTCTCTGTTTCTCTTGAAGTTAATAAAACAAACAAACAAAAAAAGGAAGACTTTTCCATGTCAGACAAACCTAAAGTTACAGCTTTACCTCTGTTACACAGTTCTGGCACTGGAGACTCCTTCCATCAATGTTACAGTACATAAACGTTGAATAGTAGTGGTTGACTGTCATTCAAATGAAAGATGTATATTAATTGAGGACAAAGGTATTGCAGTTTCTCAGTTACATAGAGAGAGAGAGAGAGCGAGAGAGAGAAAGAGAGAGACAGAGAGAGACAGAGAAGCCGGTGAGTGAACGACTGTTTACACAACCTAACACAACCTAAATTATCTCACAGAAATTATTCAGTGAAATGCATAACATGGCACTCATTAATATATTTAAAAAATGATCTGCACAGTAATCTCTACATTACTGTAGTAAAACGGGAACAACTCTGTTCCCTTCAGGGTGGTAAAAGGAGCTCAGCTTCACATCACTCCACTTTGTCATTGATTATTTTCCTGTGACAGCACATCTCCGAGTGCTTCGTCTAATTGTTATCGATTCCAATTTTGTGGTATTAGGAAAATTGTTCAAAGCAAAAACGTTTGAGACATGCTCGAAAATAGGCCTAAAATTCTATATGATCTTTCGAATCGTTGACTTGCGTTACACCATTTTATTCTCTTTACAGGACAAAATGACCTGCGTGTTGTTGTAACACTTATAACAATAAGTGTACCTGCAAGTCTAACTTGACGTTTAAGTTCTTGCTTGTTCCTCTGATTGATTGGCCATAATCTACCCAAGCTGTCCATAGCCACGAAGCGCCACATGCCATGCGAGCCTCTGCCACACTCTCTTCCACATGGCTGTGATAACGAGGTGTCAGAGCTGGGAAGCTTGCACGCCATCACTCAAGATGACGATCTCAATCCAAGTGGGGTCCAGCCATGGCACATAGCCGCCGGATTCCAGTGTGTTTTCGGATCGTGTTCACACCTAGGACCACTTCCTCCCCATAAATCCCCTTCTCTGTCCTCCAATGAATTACCCAACACCATCATGCCAAACTAAAGAAGCATTTATTTAAATAAGAGTGTCATCTGGCATAATGATACATTTAATGCTTTGAGGTTTGAAAGCTCAATCTGGTTAAATAAAAAAATTGTTTTAATCCATTTATTTTTAATCTTAGATGATGTGGAGCATCTACTATAGTCCCTGGTAATGAGTTGTTACATTAAAAACATTGCCGTATTAGTATGAGAGAATTAAATAGAAACCTGTGCACAACCTGGCAACCGGAACTACTGTCTGAAAATGAATAACACCTTTATGACCAATCAGATTTGAGAATTCAATAATGCTTAGGTATTATATATTTTAATAAAAAAAACAATGCTAGTAACATTGTTAAACACCTGTGTGTAATTATGATGCTCAGCACTTTTTTTTTTTTGAAAGGTTTTGCAGTTCACTACTTTTGACATCAATCACTTCCCATACATAATTACAGTCATTTCCTTCGAGGAAAGCTTACAAAACTGCTGAATTTCAATAGCGCTTCATTGAGAAGATCGAAACGCTTTTACAGCTGCTGTTTCAGCAACAAATCAAGTTGACCATGTCCCACTTTCCCCCATCCCCCTTCACTCTAAACCCATGCAGCCCCATACACCTTTAGTACACCTGCTCTGTGACCAAAATATGGGTCTAATGGAAGACCTTAGAATTTAGGACAAGAACTGGGCCAGGGCCTAGCAGGCTCTACTGTTTTTAAACACTTTTATTTCTGTTTTAAAAAGATGCCTTCGGAGTAAGTTCTGCTTAAGTCTCAACATGTTCAATTGATCCCTTGAGTCCTGGAGTCCTAGCTTTCAAAACTTCCATCACACTGAAAGAAATAGTCCAACCCTTAAGATGGTGATGGGTTCCTCTAAGCAGAAATAGAAGGTGGAGTTTAACCATGGGTATGTTAAAAACAATATTGGAAAGTAGATTTAATCCATAGGGGTTATATTTTAGTAAGTAACCAAACTTTGGTAACTAACTTTTTCCTATAGAAAAAAAAAAAATACAATGATGGCAAACTTTGCTGTAATGAGTTAATACTATACTGGTAGATTCAATTTTAACCTGGATTAAATGAAATATTATCTATCAAAGACATGCATGTTAGGCTGATTGGCATGTCTAAAGTGTCCGTAGTGTGTGAGTGTGATTGTGCCCTGTGATGGACTGGCACCCTGTCCAGGGTGTAGTGTACCCCGCCTTGTGCCCGATGCTCCCTGGGATAGGCTCCAGGTTCCCCGTGACCCTGAAAAGGAGTAAGCGGTTGAAGATGGATGGATGGATGGATTATCTCTCAATACTGTTTCCCTAAATATTGACATTTAAAATTTAAAATGACCAGGATTTCATTTATGCCATAACTTAATGCCGGTTCTACTTTTCTCCATCATAACTATACCAACTCAATAATAAATGTATTATTTATTACATTTAACGTTGGTACTATTATATTAACATTCTCTTTATTGGGTTGTGAAGATTAAAAAACAACAACTCAACAAGACTATTTTCACAGCTCCACAGTTCTAGACGTCAGGGAACGTTTCCTCTTTCTTGTTCCTACCACACGAGCGCACTCTAGCGGCCTTCGGCTTTATGACTCCCTGCCGTATTATTTCTAGTCCCCCCCCCCAGCCATTTTTGCGCATGCGCAATTCGCCATATTGCCATGGAAAATCAAAGCAGCAGCTGGGCGTAAGATGGTGCACGAGCTCCGAGGCTCGCGTGTTTATTTTTGTTCAAAAGTACCCCTTCTTTTCGCTTATGCTTTGATGTAGCTTTCTTATTTCCTACATATTTCTGATATCACTCCAACCCAAATGCAGGGCGTGGCTTGTGTGTTTTACTGACTGTTTATCTTAAACGACAGAGTGGACTTATCCATCTTAGCTTAGCATAGCTTAGCATAGTTTAGCTTAGCATATCTTAGCTTAGCCAGCTAGCTAACTCGTTACTCACTCAGCGGCGAACTATCCAGGTAACATGGCCGACTTTAACGCTGATAAACATTGTGTTTTCTCGAAGGGGAGTCGGGGAATAATTATTCCGAAATATCTCAAGCTGAACAGAAGTGACACCGGAAGTGACACCGGAAGTGACGTTAGCTAACGAACCCTTTGCTAGCTGTTCATATTAGCCTCGGATACACAGTGTTAAACTATACTGTAATTTACTTAATACGTGTCACCGTCTTTATTTCTATCAAAAGTATTTATTTATTTATTTATGTATGTAGTGGTTGAATGAATAGTATGCTATGGGAATACACCGTCCCGACTGTGACCTCTGACCTCCTGTATTAGCATTCTGGGTAACGCTATGTATGTATGATTTATTAAAAAAAAAGGGGGGGGCGAGTGTTATGTTGAGACTAATCACTCGAGTAGTTGTTTAAACCAAATCCCTGTCGAGAAAAAAAAAGTTTGTAAAAAAGTTTGTAAGCAAGTGGTTCAGGGTGGATTTGTCCTTCCATGTAATATAAATGATCGGTTACCTGGATTGCAAAGCTAATAAATCTAGATGAATTGCCGTATAATTGCAACGCTAATAAATCTAGACATCTCGGGTATGTCTTGTGTTGACGTTTTTTTTTTCTTCTTCCCTGTTCTACATTTATCTAAGTAAACCGTGTTTCTTTCAGGTTGAGAATTGAATGGACGCACCAGAACGCAGCCTGTTGATGCGTTTCTGTCTCTGAACATCTGGTGAGACCGCTTGAAAGAGGCTTAGCGACGAGGGAGGTCAGTCAGGATGTCGATCACGAACACGCCGACCAGTAACGACGCCTGCCTGAGCATCGTGCACAGCTTGATGTGTCACAGGCAGGGCGGCGAGAGCGAGACGTTCGCCAAACGGGCCATCGAAAGCCTGGTGAAAAAGCTGAAAGAGAAGAAGGATGAACTTGACTCGCTCATCACTGCCATCACCACCAACGGAGCTCATCCCAGCAAGTGTGTGACCATCCAGCGCACTCTGGACGGACGGCTTCAGGTGCGTGAAGACCTGCATGTTTCCATCTGACCCGACTAGGAGCATGATGGTTTACTTATACCTACAGTTGTACTCTTTTTAGGCAATAAAACATAACAAGACATGCCGTTGTAGAGAAATAATCAATGACGAGGTGGTTGAACTGTTAACGGTTTTATTTGTGATATACCACAGCAATTTGCTAATTCTAAAAAATATTTATTTATTGAAAGTCTGTGTTTATAGTTATATTTAATATTTTTGAAGGTTCTCGTAGCAGGTTAGTTCCTGTTCTTATATTAAAAGTCGTTCCTTTAGTAGACGCCATGCAAGTCCCTGTGAATGCACTGCTGTAAGAGTTGTTATCTCGCGCCGTGCAGCTACTTAGCCGGCGTTCTCGGATAACGTAATGAACTGGAAATCATAATGTACAATTACTGTAGTGTGAATTTTCCATACCCAACCATTTCTCTGTCAAGCATGTGTATACAGCAACACATGCTGCTTGTAATTCTATCCCCATGTTCACTCTGTTCCTCTGTTGCTTCTCAGTTTTGGTTTCCAGGCTCAAGTTTCTTCTCTATTGTCTTTAAGGTGGCTGGACGTAAAGGTTTCCCTCACGTGATCTACGCCCGCCTGTGGCGGTGGCCTGACCTCCACAAGAATGAGTTGAAGCACGTCAAATACTGCCAGTTCGCCTTCGACCTGAAGTGTGACAGCGTCTGCGTGAACCCTTACCACTACGAGCGAGTGGTTTCACCAGGTATAGGTCAGTCAGAGAGCTCGCATTGTAACCATGCCGTGGTTTGTTGTCTCCTCTATACGTGTGTTAAGCTCGAGCATTATGTTTTTCCTCCACAGACCTGTCTGGACTTACACTCTCGGGTACTGGTGAGTCGCATGTTTGTCTTTTGATATACTTTTGTTATCATCCTGATTTTCACTGCTTTTGGTGTTTGTAGATTATGTCGAGTTTTACAGGCCAAAGATGTTACACCCAAGCTTCATTATTAAAAGCTGTGTTCACACAAGCGGTGTCTTTTACACATTTCAGGTTCGTCTGGCCTTATGGTGAAAGATGAGTATGATTATGATTGCCCGTCGTCTTTACCCAGTTCTGAGGGCCACATCCAGACCATCCAGCACCCTCCTACGAGATCCATGCCTGAACCGGCCTTCAGCAGTCCTGCCCTACTCCCTCCTGCTGAAGGCAGCAGCTCGGCCTCCACCTCTGCTTTCTCCAGTATCCAAGTGGGATCCTCAAGTAAGACCTTCTCATATTGGGTGCTTCTCATTTCTTTAATCGCACTTCCCCTTCTCCTTTTCTTACATCCTCTTTTTGTGTTTTCTCGTGCCTCCCACCCTCTTGACTGCATGAGGGCAGAGCAGTCAGCGCTTAATGTGTTTGCCAGAATAGAGTAAACAGTCACTTTAAGGCTGTGTCGCTTGGTTTCTCAGCTGTAGCATCTGTTATTGGGTGTAAAAGATCTGCATGTACTGGCTCCCGAGTTTGAATCCTAGTCATAAAATAGCTATTAATGGCTTGATGATTAACACGGTATGTCAATGATCGAAGGTTCTTCTCCACGGATCAGAGCGATGCTAGCTAATTATGGGCGTCTGTGAGCAGAATCGCCTCCAGCTGCCATGTGACGTGAGCAGCAGTTTGAAGATGGCTCCGTGCATCTCAGAGGAAGCATGTGTCGGATGATCTAATTACAAACTACAGTCGAGTAGTATAGAATGTACAATTTTAAGGGTTTTTTTTTATGTCTGCAAGTGTTCTGGAATCTAGCACATCATGATCAAGTTTTATTTTTGTACCAATAGATCTCAGTGTTAATTTACTGATTATCATTTGTTGGCCTTTGTTTGGAAAAGGGAATAATTTGTTGTAGAATTATATCAGAAATATTTAGGTGTCGGAAGCACCTGTCTATCTTTACTGTTAAAAACTAGCTTTCTCATCATTTTATAGTGATTGATATTTCCTCGATAATGATTCTGAGAAGGACTTCTGCTTCTATCTGTTTCCGAGTCAACGTTTGAAGGAAGTTGTAGTATCGGGAAGGTGTTGAATTACAGGGAAGCACCCATAGATTGTCGTTTTGACGTGTTATAAATTCTAAACTTTTCAGCAAGAGTGTTCTAATTAGGATGGATGGTGTTCTTGGTCATGCTTTGTATTTGTGTAGTAAAATCTTATTTGTTTATTTAAATGTATATATATTTCTGAATGTATTATTTTCTACTAAACTACTACCATCCTTGTGAGTAATTGATAACTCTGGGCCTCTCTTTCCTCAGCTCAGCCCAGTATCCTCTCAGGGAGCCGTAGCAGCGAGGGGCTGCTACAGATTGCTTCGGGAACAGGGCAGGGGACGCAGCAGAACGGCTTTCCTCCAGGCAACTCCTCCACTTACCATCACAGTAAGCTTCTTCCCCACTGGAAAGATTTTCAGCATTTATTCAGAATCATTATGCCCGTGCGAAAGCTCCTTTTACTTTTGATGTGGTGACTCATTTAGCTGAAAACACAAACGCTGGAGGAAATTTTTGCTTCAAAGCTTGTTTTGTTTCACCTGTGCTCTTTAGATGCAACCTCCACTTGGACAAGAAGCAGCAGTTTTACTCCTGGTGTGCCTTCACAACAGAATGGGCATATACAACATCATGCACCCATGCACCATCCAGGACATTACTGTAAGTTTAAATCTCTGATAGTGCTGCAGTAGATTTCCAGCTCAGCCCTGTTTATCTGACCGATTGTTTTGTTTTTTGTTCCCCTCAGGGCCTGTACACAATGAAATAGCATTTCAGCCACCTATTTCAAACCACCCAGGTAAGCACTTGTGCTCAGTGTCTTTAAGTTCCATTCACAGGCACACAGATAGTCTGGCTTTATGGTAGCACAATGCAAGCTATAGAAATAAGAGTGGTCTACATCTGGATGCTTAAAGAATACGTTTATAATCATATTACTCTGGCACTCTGAATTGGAATTGACTAGTGGGTGCCCAGAGTCTATTCTTCAGTGAGTATGAAGGGTTTCAGTTATCCAGGTTATTGGATTATTCATTCAATAGTATAAAATGGAATTACCCCTAAAGTAATGTTACAACCCCTGGGGGATGGGAAGCAAAATGTCTTCTAGATTAAACAAGTCCAGTCGCCCTCATTTGTTACAATTACGTCAAATAAAAACACAATTTTGTTGAGTGCATGTTATTTTTTCCTTACCCAGCTCCTGAGTACTGGTGCTCCATCGCCTACTTTGAGATGGATGTGCAGGTGGGCGAAACTTTTAAGGTTCCCTCAAACTGCCCCATCGTGACTGTGGATGGCTATGTGGACCCATCAGGAGGAGACCGCTTTTGTCTGGGCCAGCTAAGCAACGTGCACAGAACCGAGGCCATCGAAAGAGCAAGGTCCGAGTAATGTTTCATTGTTCAGTTTCAAAATACATCAACTTATCATCTGTTTTGCAATGTCCTGTTTTACTGTTCATTATTACACTAGTGTAATGCGTTTAGTTATTTGAGTTGTATGTGTCTGTCTTGAAACATGAACTAGATTTCCTGCCGATCCAGCCCATAATTGTAACTGTTAAAATATTCACTATGTTCAATTTAGTGAGAAACAACGCAGACAAAAATCTAAATAATGGAACGAAATGTAGAGGGAATATGACTTTAGATGAAAGTCATCTTTCTGTTCCACGACCAGTTTGTTATTCCACATTTAATAAATTCAGATGCACCATTTTAACCGGAGCAGGAGGGTAACAGTAAGGTTTAACACAGCTTTGTTGGTTCCCAGGCTGCACATTGGTAAAGGTGTCCAGCTGGAGTGTAAAGGTGAGGGTGATGTGTGGGTGCGCTGCCTCAGTGACCACGCCGTCTTCGTGCAGAGCTACTACTTGGATCGAGAGGCTGGCCGTGCCCCTGGAGACGCCGTGCATAAGATCTACCCGAGTGCGTACATCAAGGTGAGAGTGATCCGTGTCTGTAATGATATGATGCACTGTACACTTTTCATTACGACCACCGATGTGGATTCAATTCCTCAGATTCAATTCCTTTCCTGTTAGCTGAGTGACGGTCATCCAAAAAAATTTTTATAGGATCAAAACATTGCCTATGGCACTGCTTTATTCCCTTGTTGCTGTGATGCAGGTGTTTGACCTGCGTCAGTGTCACCGGCAAATGCAGCAGCAGGCGGCTACGGCTCAGGCAGCGGCTGCGGCTCAGGCAGCGGCGGTGGCTGGAAACATCCCTGGGCCTGGGTCTGTGGGCGGCATCGCCCCCGCAATCAGTAAGTAATGGCCTCTGGTTTTTCTAAAATGGTTCGTTATTAAAGCTTGGTAACATGGATCTTTTTATTAAAAGATGAAAGCTTGGTCACCATACTTCTGCTAAATACTGCATGCTCAACTTTCTCCTGTCCTCCTAAACCATCGTACAGCTGATATTTAATCGTTAGCACTAGTAATAATAGCTTGCACATAACGATGTCATCCACATTGTAAATATTTGCATAAAAAGGTTTTCCACACTTTTTTTTTTTTTTTCTTTCCCCCTTTTCAGGACATCAAACTCATGCAAATTTTCAATATTCCTTTTCCTTTTTGTGGCAAAAATAACAAGAAGTGCACTGCGCACATATCTTTTTCTAATCATAATGAAGTTATAAAAGATCGTAGTAATTTTGCTGATCACAGCGTATTGTGCTCTGCTTTAGGTCTGTCTGCAGCCGCTGGCATCGGCGTGGATGACCTGCGCAGACTGTGCATCCTGCGCATGAGCTTCGTGAAAGGCTGGGGTCCCGATTATCCAAGGCAGAGCATTAAGGAGACGCCATGCTGGATCGAGATCCACCTGCACCGGGCCCTGCAGCTGCTGGACGAGGTGCTGCACACCATGCCCATAGCAGACCCCCAGCCGCTGGACTGAGCGCAGCATTTTCTCCCTCTCAGAGCCGCGCTAGGTTTTGTTTTTCCTCAATCAGGTAACTAATGCCGATGAACTGTGCGTCAGCGTGGACGAGTTCAAAGCTGACCCTCAGCCTCTTGTTAAACATAGGCGAGCTCATGGATGTTGGCACGGCAGAAATGAGACTTTTTAATAGGTAATAACAGTGGAAAGATGCTCCAGGATTGATTTCATCCACAAACACTTTATTGTTGCTGTTCTTCTCAAGGCCCCAACAACGGTGTGAAGGTTGTATTAACGAACGAGGAATTAAATTGTGTGAGCATTATGGGAAGAACACGCTTCACATGCAGATATTATAAACCGAGGAAATGCATAATGGACTTAACTTCTTTATATCAACTGAAGGTGTTTCTCCAGGCTTCGTGGATGCGGTTTCTACAGTCTGCAACACAAAGATGTTCAGGGACGTTTCATGTCTGCGCTACCAGAAATTAATCACCGCTTTACAGAGGAATGTTTAATGAATTACATTTATGCCATATTGGTCCATGATGAAGATGCTGACCTGTGTATTAATATAGTGCAGAACCTAGGCCTTTCTCAATAACTATAAAAACCACTGTGTTTTTTTTTTTTTATTATTGTCGCCCCGCCCCCCAGGCCAACCCCCACATCATTTGTTCATCGTGCATGTTTGCTTCCAGAGCCAGAAAACTGTAAGCAGAAACCTAAAATGAACAAATTAGCCCCAATGATAAAAATACAGGATTGTTACAATTGGAGACGATCGATTGCACCTTTTAACTGCTGTTTCAAAATTCGAGCCATCCCTTAGCTTATTAACCATGTAGCTTTTATTATTATTTTTCTTGTTGGAAGGGAGTACAGCAATTATAACTAGTTTTGACCCTGATATTTCCTAATACACATGATTGTAAACACATTTTAGTACAGGTAAGAGATTGAGGGGAAATTATATACATGTACGTTGCAATATAAAGCTGTTAAGATGGGCGCGATTCCCCCCCCCCCCCCCATTCGTTATCAAATAATATAGCACTTTATTGAATAATTTTTTTTTGTAAATTTTCCTTTCCTGAATCTCTCCTCTAACATTTATCACAACCAGGCTCTACCATCCTGAGACCTTAATGTTTTATTATTGGGACGTTAAACCTTCAGTAGGGTTTGTTCACAAGAACACTAACAATAATAATAGCCACACCTCTGTGCTTTGTATGTTTAAATGCATGTTGAAAGGGCTTGTGATGATTCCACTTCATACAGACTTGGCCTTAAAGCAAGCCTCATAAATATACACCCCCTCTCTCTCTCTCTCTCACCAAACTCATAAATGTGTACCTTTCCAAATTGACATGTTCTCCGTGAATAAATCTTACTAATGTGTTCATTAGAATGAAACGAACATGTTTTCTATGTGCTCGTGAAGCCATATGAAAAGAGAATAACGTCAGTATTACTTAAAGCCTGTGTATGTATGTATGTCTTGGCTCTTTTGCTTTAAGTACAAACTGACAGTTTAGACAATCGTCTTGGCATGGCCCGTCTTAGTAGTCTTACCTAGTATGTTTCTTTTTGCTACTTTTACGATTATGCAGCCTGATGTATGCTATAGCAATTTGTATTGAAAACAGAAAGAGGATTGCAGTTTCCATAGGAACACTTGTTCTTTCAGGTAGATAATCGATTTTATCAGTTAACCGAAATATATTTCAAACTAGGATGTTGAACAATTTCTGCTGTCTTGTGTGGTTTTGTCGTTCACACGTGTTCATGTTTAAGAGTTTCGGTATATTTCCTGCTATTCTAAAATGAATAGGTAACCATTTGGGGCTGGGTGATGTGACCGTATTATATCACTGCAAGCATTTGTTTGGGCGTAGAAATCCTTCGTCCCCCAGTTTACACCGAATGGTGCGGAAAACAACCAGTGAGCAGCAGTGATGTGAAAGGTCAGAGGAGAATGGTTCAAGCTGACAAGAAGGCTACGCTAACTCAAGCACACTCTACATTCACGGTGAGCAGAAAAGCACCTAAGAATACATACGTTTCCTATTAAATGTGGTGCAAAGAATTGCAAAATGTTCATCAAAAATCTGTTTTATATTCATTGTGTAGCTTTGTCATGAGGCCAGGGTGATGAGCATGGGTAAAGCTAGCAACACCAGCAGTGAGACAGACAGCTCTCAACAAGGAAAAGTTTATTAATTGAAAGACAAGCCACAAGTAAGTAAACAACACTAAGAAGCTAGCCTGAGCTCAAGTCTGAAATATTCAGAAAAACCAAACTACATGTGTCTTGGATAGTTCTTCTATTTTTCCTCGTAAACGACACACTAAAATGTTAATATATGCCTTTTATAAATATAAAAGTTCCCCAGTTTTGTCATCCTTCATGTAAAATACACAATACAAATCACTCTACACATATTGGTTAGCTCGTACCAATTGTTCAGAGAATATAATTTACTAAGAGAAATTGGAACACCACGCAAAAAGAAAAACAAAAAAAAAAGTTACAAATTGTATGTATATGTAAAGTACATTACTTTTGTCCAAAAAAGAGAAAAGAGGGCAGGAAAGAATCACAATGTACACTTTAGTGGTTAAAGAAAGGGTGAGTAAATAAATAACCATCGGTTTTAGCTCAATATTTACAACTAAGACTGCTTTTCTGAGCAGAGTCGCTGCTCATGAGTACCACAACGCTTGTGCTTGCATTAGAACGCGCTACAGCAGGCCACGGCGCACTACGTAAACTGTCAAATGGCACTTAAAAGATTCCCAAAGCATAAAGAAATGAAAAACCATCACAACGACACTACAAATAATAGAAAGAGAAATGACTGGGATAGTGCAGCGGTCATAATTGTAGACTCCCAAGTGTTCTACGGTTCCCGTTTTAAGAGACTAATACAGTTATTAGTCACCACAATGGCAAGATGAAGTCGTGAATGTTCCTCTAAATGTGCATATCTGTGGTTGGTGAGTGATGTTTTACAGTAGGGACACCTGAACCACGTGTAAGAGTAGACCTTGTTTTGAGCATGCAGCTTAAACTCGACTGTTTCCGCTCTTATAGTTATAATAATTGCAGAAGTGGGCAAACATCGTGTCTGCTCCAGGAGGTCGTGGTGAAATCAAAGGCACTGAAGTCTCTTTACCAGTGAAGCTGCCTTGCTAGAACTAGAAGAGCCTTTTCATGTTCACTCCAGCTCAGGGGGTTTGATATGTTTAAGTCATGTGTTCTTCACAGCCTTTAAGTGATGCATACCTTACATCAGGTTCGGGTCAGCGCTGTCCACAAACCCGCACGCTATAGCACTAAACAGTGTGTCGTATGTCTACAATGCAACATTCGAGGGGTGAAAATGCACGGTTTCGTAGGGCGTAGGGCACAGAGTCCGGCTACTTCCCAAACAGCATACCGTCCTATTTTAGCATGTCAAAATTAGACTGGTGGAAACCGAGGAGGGGGGGGGGGGGTACTTGACATTTCTATGGTACATACTATGCATTAATTAATGTCTTCAAAAGTAAACAAAACACTGGAAAGGAGGATAAACTAATCATGTGTTTAAAAAAAAGTTAAGAGGTTATCAAGCGCATTCTGGTAGAATTTAATTAGGATCTCGGTCATCACAACCCAACCCTGCAATTTGGGACATGGCGTTATTGTAAAAGGTGACTCTGAAATGGCTCAGTTCCATCCTAATCTGCATAGTTCACTATACAGGACATGTTGGCTAGCTGTTACTGCTTAGAAACTAGCCGTGTCTCCACCCCCCCCCCCCCCCCAATAGTGAAATGACCGTTTACCTCAATAACACACTAGTGCAAGCAAATGTTTTTTTTTCTTTAAATAATAATTAAAAAAAAATCACATCCAGTGAGTTTGCTCTTGTTAATGTTTGACCTCTGACTGCTTTTAACGCAGTGGCATGTGATTTGGGACACAGCCATCAAATCTAGCACGGCCAACTTCAGTGTGACGTACAACAAGGGGTCTTAATGAAATAAATAAATTGTCTGCAAATTGAATTAACTGTAGGCTTGTGGTTAATATGGCAAAAACTCAACAGGCAAGATAGAACACATTATTGTGCGCTGGCACAATATATATATATATATATATATATGTATTTATATATATTTTAAAAAACAACTGCAAAATCTTGACATTCTAGCAGCACAAAAAGCATGCAAGTCCAAAAGCACTTTTGTTTACAACTAACTGATGGTTAAGAGCTCTTCTCACTCCAGGCACAAGAGGATACGACAAAACGTCTCACATTCATACAAAGGAACGAAATTAAAACATGATCCATGGGGAAAAAGTGGCAGATAATCACACAGCTCAGTTTCACACACTGTGCTTCCTGTCAGCTGCCTCAGGTTTGGTCAGACGTGGTGGCAAACAGCTTGTTTCTGTATAGAAAGCGACTCTTCCTATTCCAGTGACTTCAACAGAAAAGTGTTATTACTCTATGCAAGACCGTGATTGACACTTTACCTCGCTATAGGAGTGTGAAGATTGTGCAGACAAAATCATAATTAAAAAAAAAAAATTTCAAATAAACATCAGTAGTAAAGAAAATATCGTTTTCCAGTGGGGTTTTTTTTTCCCATTACATAACAATCAGTACGTCCAAATATAATAATGAATAAAAGCAGTCCATTCTATAGTCTGTGGCTTTTACAGGAGTGCAGCCACACCGACTAGTTTTATATTTAATATATATAAATAATCTCAGATGTACTGGATGCTTCCCACAAATCTCTTGTTGAGTAAAATGGCCTACACACTGAACTCCCTTCACAGTCAGTGCACAGATCGACCAATCAAAATAAAGAGCTACAAAAGCGACACCACCTACTCAGAAGCAGCTATATAACACAAAATTATGAATTGATTTATCATATATATGTATATATATATTTTTTTGTGTATCATAGCAAAGAGCAAGTTTTGGTCCCCGGTATATATCCAGTGTGTAACAAAGGGAATGAACGATGAATCGACGAGATTAAACAGTACGACGTAACGCACATCAAAACTTGTGGGGCGTTCGTCCAACGGCTGGCACCACTGGTGTGAGGTAGGGTGACGGTTACACAGACGACAGAACGGAAACGCACATACATCCCTTACTACAAACAATCAATCGACAATTCGAATCAACTCACGCTGATGACTGATTACAAATCCAGCCACTAGTCCAGGTGTTCGATATCTAGCAGTGAATATTTATTTGCAGCGAGTGTTCTAGTAGAAAAGGAACGGCCTCCCTCAGTGCGATACAGTAGCTTCAACAAAACGGAAAAGCTGTTGCTGGGTTAAGGCACTAGCATGAACCCGAGGTACATTAAATCCCTGACATTAGCTCGGTTTTATGACACAGCACAGGTGCGAGAGAGGACGTGAAGCTGTACAACAGCCTGGAACAGCCAATATGAACACTTCCTATTTAAAAAAAAAAAAAAAAATTTTTTTTTTGGTCCAATCAAAATAAACAAACGGGGGGGGGGGGGGGGGGG
>JAFFST010054023.1:236546-248542 GCA_022414735.1 Noturus placidus
GGGGGGAGGTCTGCACTGGATACATACTGTAGAGGATGTGAAATTAATCCTCTCCTAAGTTCAGACCAAGAGACTGATTCGACAAACAGAAGGCAAGGAGAACAGCTCGCTTGGGATTATAGCAGCACGATACACAGCAAGATTTCCAACTCTGACACAAAGCTACATGGGGTGGGGGGGACAAACGTAAACAATGACCAACAGTACAAATACAATGAGCTTCAGTGATTCGTGTTTTTCCTGTGGAGCTAGTGGCGTGGATTTGAGTTCTTGGTCATCTGAAGGAAATAAATAAATAAAAATGACCCATTCTTTTCATAGAAGGGACATCAACATTGAGCGCCTTCACTCCTTCAAGGGCTGCTCGGAATCAAATAAGACTGATCACATAAATGAAGTTCATATCATGGCAGTGCAGGACTGAAGTATCTGCTGATGTAGTGATGTGATCAGACCCTGCTGAACAGAAGAGAGCGTGTTACATGTCGACAGATGAGATGGAAATGAATATAACCAGGAGGTGTCATGTGGAGGGATAAGGAAAGAAAAAAAAGATTTGAGAGAGCGCTGGTGAAAGTGTCACACAGAGGCATAGGCGTTGCCAGGTCCACCGCAGTGACGGATGGTGGACTGCTGCTGCATCCCCATTGTACCCAGCATGTCCGGCTGCACCACACCCACTACAGCGCTGCTTCCGTCCTCCATGGTCCCCACCTGCAACACCTGAATCACCTCTGCCTCCGCTTTCTCTCGCTTGGCCAGCGGCTCCCCGGCCTCCTGCATCTCCTCGTCCAGCTCGCTGTCCATCTCGCTTACTTCATCTGGTATATGGAACAAATGCTTCAAGTGAGTATGATGGTTCCCAGTATTTAGTACCAGAACTAGTGATTAACTTCCATAAACACTGTGCTTAGGTCTGATGCACAACAGAGTGTTGGAGAAACCAGAATCCAGCTTGCGAGCAGGTTTATCCATGCTTACCTTTATCAATGTTGGTAGGTGACATAGTATTCAGGTCATCAAACTGAAAAAGGGCAGAAGGGTAAATGGTTCAAACAAAAACATAAGTGCACACTATTAAATCAGGACTGTGTGATGTTAGGGCATTCAAATGTGTATTAAGGACAAAGGTTTGTGTGCACGTGCGCGCAGGAACAGCCCAAGATTTACATGCTGACAGTGACTGCGTTTACATGGACAGCAGTAGTGTGATTATTGACCTGACTCTGATTAAGATAATAATGTGATTAAGGTGTTTACATGAGTCGCTTTTAGAATACTCCTGTCATGTCATAGATCATAATTAGATTAACAGCCCGTGTCATTACGTCACCGCGCCACGCCGTCCCTCCAGAATTTCACGTATCGTCATACAGTTGTGTGTGTTTTTATTTAATTTTTTTACGCACGCTTTAAGTGTGGTTAATTATTTGTCATGCTGTACGTGCTTGAAGTCGTGGGTGTGTCCCAAACCGCATACTTACCGTCTATATAGTAGCCGAGATGCATGCATTTTCCCCCACTACAGGCCTATAGTAGGTGAGTATGCGGTTTGGGACGCGGCCGGAAAAAGAACTGGCGTGTGTGATCGTGTCCTGTCGCAGAATGCGGTGAAAACACTCACACGGCGTTCATCATGTGATTAAGGTGTCTGTAATACACGTCCATAATGCGACTAAAACAGGAGAACTCCACGCGGCTTAATTCCATTAAGGTAATTAAAAATTGCTGTTTACATGCTACTGTCTTAAAGTATGGTCTTAATCGGGCTAAGAGTGAATTATTGTTGTGCATGTAAACGCAGCTTGTGAGTGGTCGGATTAATATGCCAAAACAACCACTCCTGCCGTTGGTTTTGATGCCAACAAATGTTGGAAAATAAATCTGTTCAAGAGAGACAGCTCATACAGCAAGCCAGACAAACAAAATCTGATATGTCAAGTGTTCCAACAGCTCAGTCAGGGATCGATGGGGCACTTAATCAGGCGTTACGGAGATGCCGAGGACTTATCGGGAAATAAGGTGTTAAAAGGAAAATAATCAAATCAATAGCAGCACGGTGTGATCCAACCCAAAGCTGATTCTTTTCCATATGTGTAACACATCCCAATGACTGCAACTGTCAATGTATTACCATTTAATGTTGTTGAAACATCTGCAAAACATGTTTCTATGGCTGAATTAGCCATATCTGATCCCATATCCGAGCTCAGAGAGAAACTTTTCATTTGAATTACAATCAGAGCCACTGGTAACAATTTTGGGACTGGAGCGATTGACTAATCAATTCACTAAATAGTAAATAAATAAAGAGAAGACTATTTTAGATGAGAAATACATACCTCTCCCATAACCCCTATAGGAGTCTCTCCGGTTGCCTGGGCGACACGGTGCTCCACCAGGTAGAACATGTATTCGTCGTAGAGCAGACGGATCAGGTGGAAGGAGCCGAAGCTGGCAGCACTGCGCAGGGTCAAGTCTCTGATCACCATCGAGCTGCACGGTAACGCAAGAAGAGTTTAAAACAAACAGATTATGGATTAGCTACGCTTATAAACTTATTCTTCTTCCATAATACAGTAATAAGAAGTAAAACATGCTTAAAATTTGAAATGCCTTTTTTTTTTTTTTTTTTTTTAAATAAAATGGAACTTGTGTAAATACAACCCTAACTCCGAAAAAGTTGGGACAGTGGGGTTTTTCCTTTTTTTTTTTTTTCTCAGTTTCCGTAAAGTCAGTTCCAACCGAAAATTCACACTCCAGAAAAGTTGGGACAGTCGACTGTTAACATAACTTTTTCTTTTAGTAACACTTAAGTGTTTGTGCAGGGAACACACCAGTTGGTCAAGTTTAGCGAGCAGAATTTTTCTTCATCTGCGGAACTGTACGAGCCTTCGTTGCCTTATTTTGTGCTTCATAATGTACCACATGTTCTCAATGGGTCAGGACTGCAGCAGCCCATGCTAGCAACCATGCACTTGTAATCCAGGCAGAATGTGGTCTGGCGTTGTCCTGCTCTGAATGGCAGAATGTGTACATATCTGCATTAATGCTGCCCTCACAGATGTGCGAGTTAACCATGCCATGACAGGCGCTGAATTTTGGACCTGGCGCCGATAACAGATCGTCATGGTCCGGTTCTCTTTGGCCCGGAGAACACAACAGATATTTTGCCTAAAATCTATTTGAAATGTCGGACCACAAAACAGGATTCCACTGTGCCTGCAGTCCATCTCAGACGAGACCGAGCCCCGAGAATTGGCGGAACTTCTGGACAGTGTTGCTGTGTGGCTTTTGCTTTGCATAGTAAAGCCTTAACATGCATCTGTGGATGCAGCGGCGAGTGGTGAAAAACTTTAAATTCAAATTAAAGTCCATTTACAAAATCACTCCTGTTTGTTTTTATTAGCGTTTTCCATACTGTCCCAACTTTTGCAGAATTGAGGTTGTAAAAAGGCTGAGTAATAAAACAGTCCTTTAGAGTCCTGAGTATATAATACAAGTCCACTAACGTTATATGTCTGATAAAGTTGGCTTGAGGCATCCACATAAGGTGAAACTCAATAGTAAAAGAAAAATGGTGTCAATAACACAATAGAACAGTAGAGAGGAGGCTGTGTGGCATGAGGAACCGGAGCTTGCCTATAAAAGGACCACTTGAGCAGGAACTGGCGGGCCGCTTTAGGGAAACTTGGCCTGTCCTCGTAGGGCTTGAGGACCTGACTGACGACGTTGTCGAGCCAGGTGGCCCACTGCTCCAAGGAGCTCTGCTGCTGCAGTGTAGCCTTGAAGTCCTGCTCGAGTCGCTGCACCATGCCCTCCTCGCACTGGCAGACCCATGATGCCTGCTCCTGCACACACACACACACACACACACACAAGTACTGCTAAGACTACTGCTTCATAGAAATGGACCAAGAATCCAGACATTACTCAGTAATTTGATCCCGCATGTACGAGACACACTCTGCACTGAAAACCTTTTAAAATGTTACTCTGGGTACAAAAACTCCATTTTGAAGACCATTTTAAATCCATCATCACAGCTTGTATTTCACACACTGATGAGTTCGCCCCAGTCAGAGGATTGCGCTCTGCTGTACTCTACGTGACTTATTGATTCTTACGTGATGACTCATTTTGAAGGTGTCTTTAAGAACGAGGGCAATAACAAAAATAGTGAATCAAATCAGGCCGAGTGTTTCGGTACACAGGAAACTGACTGTTGATGCACTCCCCTGTAGCCACAAGCTAGAGGAGACGGGAACGGAGATTAACCTGCACGTTGGCGAAGTCCACGCGGTTCAGGTCACTAAGCATCTGGTTGATCTGTGAGGTGTTCTGCAGGACAGCACGCGCCGCCTGGGCCAGGTGGTTCAGAGACGTGTATCTGCGTAGGGTCTGCGCGAAGGCACTAACAGCGGATACCTGAGGTACGGAAAACGGGGTTACGTTAAGAACAGGGTGTTACAAATTAATGTCACGTAGCCTGCCGTATCTTCTGCTGGCTGACGTTTCCTCGCTAATGGAAGCAAAGGAAGGGAGGAAATATACCTCTTCACAAATGCTTTTTCTCCTACAGCATCATGTAAACGTTTGTAACGTGCTCCAATATATTATACCATCACTTTAAATAGACCTATGAACTGTATTATGTCTTTTTATGAAATAATTCATATAATTGGCACATTTCAGCAGTACAAGAGGAACGAAAACACTTCAGGATACGCTTGTATTGAAAAATAACCACTTCCAAAAAATAACCATGGTGTCACACCACCTTAGTGTCCCATCCTTGCTTATCTAATTATGAGAACTAGCCATACAAACACTTAATGCAAATTATATGAGTAACTACACAATAATAATTCTTCAAACCCGGCAGCATTTCTACTGATAACTGCAAGTTAGGGTTTATAGAACACATGCAGTTAGCAAGCAGTGTTTGCCAACCTTGGTCTGGATCATCTTCTGGGGAATGGCGCTCATGGCGTTGGTGAGCCAACCCTCAAGGCTTTTGGCAAAGTTACGGATGGCTTGAGTCAAGGCACCTGGAAAGGAGGGAAAGGAATGATGTAGGTATAGTATGCATTGTGTTTACGGTCAATCAGGCTGTCGATTTGTCTCGATTGTTAGCTCATGGATTAAACCCATTCAATCAATCACTCAAAACAAGAAGGTCCATCAATAATGTCACTGCTTACTAGGAATGGGTCTGAGGACATCAGGGATGAGGATCTCCACTAGAGCCTGGTACATCAGGTGATCACAGGTGTTCATCCACTTTAGCACGGCCTCGCTCTGGCACAGCAGCAACAGCCTGGCACGTGGCAGACGCCCCTCAATCTCGCTCATCCCGCTGTACAAAGAAAGCCACAGACCTTAGATTGCGCGTTTACAAAAGAAGATTGAGCCACTCGTGCATGGGCGGTAGTAATGGAAAGCAACGCACCTGTTTTCAGTCATGGTGATGCCTTCTATTGAATTGGAAGGGCAATAGCGCCAGAACGTCTGCCACAACTTCTCGATCAAGCTAAACTGGAGGTTTACCACCACATCCAAGATGGCCTTGTGAGCCAACGGGACATAAGCAAAACATATTTCCATTCAAATGTTTTCACAAATGTTGTTTGCGAAAAATTTCCGACATCTACGCTAACATTTTGAAGCAAACTCTAAATTGTGGCACGAAATTAAATTCGATATACTACACCTCAAAGGGACAAAAATCATCAACAAGTGTGTAATTCTCTATAGAACCCCTCTCACCTCGCAGTGTTCTCTGTACAGTATCTGAAGAGCTTTGATGTCCTCCAGGCTCACACCGTCCACTCCGTTCTCTCCGAGATCGAGCTCTACGAACTCTGGGATGGCCCGAGACGCGTCTGCGAGTTGGAATCGTGTTGGTTAAAATCGTTCCGTCTTTTAAAAATGTCACGCGTTCAAACCACTTCATCATCCTTACCCAGGAACTGCTGATGGTGCTGGCTCTGCGCGAGGACGGTCTGCTCGGCAGCATTGGGATGGTGATGCCCGCTGCTCGGGTAGTTGTCTCCTAAAAAGCTGTCCGCCTTCTGCACAGACTTGAACCTGTAAAAATCGCATGACATTAGTTAGAACTAGGAGTTTTACTGAGGAGAGCGCAAACAGTGAACATCCGTGTCATAGATCATATTACAAACAAAAAATAAAATTCCCTTCAAATAGTCTCACCAGATTATAAAAGGTACAGGTGAGATCATCTGACATACAGCAGACCAAACTGAGCACTTGTGGAAAATCTAATATCCATATTTCAGCGCTTTCTAAACAGGAACCTGTGCAGTTTCTATAGCAGCTTAATTACATGCATTTATGTAAATTATTCAAGCTAATGACAGCTGATTGGACCAGAGACTAGCTACAGGGCTAGTCATCAATTCAAAATTTTGTTTGTTTAAAAAATTAAATATAGATGTCTCATCTGTTCAGAGTCCATGGTGCACCACTATAAAACAAAAACACAACCACCATCATCTATTGTATTGTCTTGCCATGCAGTACCTTTTATTCTATTAGTCCGAAACCATTAAAATCATAATTTAAACTACTATTTATGCTCAACATTAATAACGGAGTGTACCTCTGTTTCTGATGCACAGGCTGCTGCCGCAGTGCCATGTATTGCATGTCCTCCTGCAGCCGGTTCAGTGGCGAGTCTGGCTTCACCCGGATCCCGTAATAATGATACTTGGAATTCCCCCTGTAATCCAAACACGGCGTTCGCTGACTGACGTGTGACTCTCGTGAATGCGTAAAGACTCTCAAGGAGGCTACAGGTTAAAATACCTGGTTCCGAGGCGGCGTGTGCGCAGACCCATGAAGATGGAGCGGATGAGTTTCCCAAATGATGCGGCGTTGACCGGATCGAGCTTCTGCTCCTGGCAGTGGCGCAGGTAGTGGCTGTAGAGTGTGGATCGAGGCAGACTCACCCCTTCAGCAGTCTCATAGTTATCCAGAAGCCACTGCAGCTATAGGAGAGCATGGGTGTGATGTTCAGCGATTTTTTTAACGGCTTCACAAGTTGTAAAGCATTCTAACTGATGAACATCAGAATCCACAAAAGGTGAGAAACTTTTTATTTTTTCCAAACCTTAGTGTGATTGTTTACATTTTAATTTTGCAAGAAAGGCTGTGCGATTTAATTTGACATTATAACATCTTTACAATTTTGGAAATCATGCTAAATGTTATTAATAAAGCAATCTGCTGAAAGTTAAATCAAAGTCAGGTCTTATACAAACGAGCTAGCAGTCTTTATATAATCATATACATCGCCCACTACTACTTGCAAGACTTCAATCTTTAAATATGATTCACTAGACATCCAGGAAAGTGTCAAAACGAAAGAAAGAACACGGCCTAAGCCCCACCACCTAAAGAAGGAGAAACAGACAGAGCGCAAAAATGGGGAGGACAGGACAGTGAAGAAAAGAACAAGGAACCATCGTCATGTTTTTGTGACTTACATGGCTGTTGAGCAGTGAACTTCTCTGACTGGACAAACCCTCAGACTTTTGGAGCGTCTCAATCGCCATTTCAATCTGATAGACCAAAGAGCAAAAGGAAAAAAAACGGAGGCGAAAATAAAAAAAATTAAATTAAATAAAATAAAGGGGGGGGGGACAAAAAAAACAAAACAAAGGCTGTAGCGACAGAGACCCATACTGAAAACCACCAAGATATGCAGTAATCAGCACAGATTAGCAGAAAATAAAACCGCGTCAAGCATTCCCGAACACCACATGAGACACGGAGCGAGACGGCACAGATTCACGTAAATAAAACCGTTCACATTCAAAGGAATTATTCACCCAAAAATGTGAACAGTGCAAGCAGGTGTAGTTTCGATCCAAATAAACATGTTTGGGAGAAGTGTTTCTTTGAAACATGCAACATTTCTGCAAAGCAACACACACTGGTCTTTCACAGAACACTACCACACTTGACCAGCAGAGGGCAAAACTCATCAAGTAATCAATCATCTTACACTCACCGCTTGTGGGGAAAATCATCTAGAATTCTACACGTTTCAAATTTAGGTTCATTCTTATGTTCTGCTGAGCTCTTCTATTAATTAAAAGCGGTTTTATAAAAGCATGATTTTATTAATATAAAAGCGGATGTACATCTGAGCTGACATTTTATTTTATGGTTTATTTTTACACTTCTAAAATGTACTTCGAGAGAACTGAAACATTTCTCATCTAAACATTTCAGGATAAAATTCCCAAATCTTTTCTCTATTTGTGCATCCGTGAGAGGAAAAAAAAGAAAATCCCTTTTCTTTTCAGCCAATTTTGTAAATACAACAGGATATTAACATTGAAGATCAATTTCCATCATTTCGTTATGGCCACTAGTTTTGTTCTTAACCCAAACAGAACATAAGCGTTAAGTCTTCATCCTCCCTGAACAGTGACAGAAAGCAGGTAATAAGGATTTGATCACTGGGTTTTGTTGTACCGTAGCTGGAGAGGCCCTGGTGGTCTGCGCTGCAGTGTGAGGGGCGGAGCCGTCCATGGCGTTGGACCCGATCAGGTAAGCCCCTGAGCTGCTGATGATCTGACCCCCCGTGAGGCCCATAGCCAGCCCGCCGTTCGAGCTGCCGTTGTTTGCCAAGCTGTGACTGGTCACCACCGTGCTCACCTGAGGTGCGGCACCTTGTGTGTCAAAGTAGCTCCCGCTGCTGTTCTGACTGTACAGCTGCGGCTCCGAGTACGAGTATGTGCGTCTAAGGAAACACACGCGTAATTTAATAAGCAGGCATGAGCATTTTTCTGTGTGGATTTACATCTGCATCAACTATAAATATGGTACATAGAAACGACGTCATGATATCTCCTACACATGTTTATGGACATGTGATCCAACCCTCCTCCCTTGACTAATATTGTGTCTTGGTGGGTGTTTTGCTTGTTACAGCCTGGATTTTCAGGACTCCCCCCCCCCCCCCTTCTCACTTTTGGGAATAAACTGAATTTACATTTATATTTATTCATTTAGCAGACGCTTTTATCCAAAGCGACTTACAAATGAGACACACTCACACACCAATGGTAGCAGAGCTGCATGCAAGGTGCTAGCTTGCCATCGGGGGCAACTTAGGGTTCAGTGTCTTGCCCAAGGACACTTCGGCATGGGATCACCCGGGCCGGGATTCGAACCACCAACCCTACGATTAGTGGATTAGTGGACAACCCGCTCTACCCACTGAGACACAGCCGCCCAGAATTTACAACGTAGTATGGATATAGTACAATAACGTGGGTATAAATACACCAGATGTCGAAATTTCCACACATTTTCCTGATTATTAATGTGAAAACGCACAAGCCAAAGCAGTCACGACGCCTGCTCTCTGCAACAGCAGTTTTGTGCCAAGTAACGTTTTCGAGCACACACGAGGTTGGTTCCCTTGTAGCTCTGCACAACTACAGCAGACCATTTCTACCAGCTGACAGATTTTAATTGGTATCTCTTTTCTACCAGTTTACCACCCACCCATTTTAACCCGATATGATTTGAACCCCCCCCCCAAAATAAATAAATAAATAAATAAACCAAACCCTCTCTTCACAGAAATAATGCTTCCAAAGGCATCGAACTGCTTGTGCCATTTTTTTTTCATCCAATCGTTGTTTCTAAAAACAGGTTCTCATGGATACTGAAAGAACACAAGGTGCATGTTTTAATTAAATCACTGCTCTCGCTCTGCTTTAATACGACGACAAACTTCGTGAAAGATCAACTTTAGAAACCCCGCTCCTCAGCAGAACATTTTAATTTTGTTTCAAAACAGATTGTTATAACAGTGTAGAGATTTGATCATGAGGTGTGCCGGGTGTGAATGTTAATACTTCACGCTATGCTTTCACGTCCTTTCTGAAAGCATATCCTTGACGTGTTCCCTGGGATTAGTATAAATGAAATAAAATCGAAGTACACTCGATGAGATGTGTACTATATCCGATAGTATATACACACTATTTTTTTAAAGAAAGGAAGAAAAGGAAAAGAGGTCCGAGATGCCATTTAGTGAAGGAGTTTCTTTATACGAGGTGCAAATCTGCTTCATGTCCTTCACTTCGTGCACATGAGCTTAGTGAAGAGCTCTCTAGCTCTCGGGCCCGGCACGGCAAGAAGATGGCTTCTTTAAGACCTCTTGTCAATACATGCAGTCATCGTCAGGTGACTGCACACAATTCACACCCCCGCCAGGGCTCGAGTGCCGTCAGCACCAACATGTTTTTGTGACAAGACGGTTTCTCGCCTTCCTCATTGCTCCAGCCCAGAACACAAGGCAAGACACTCAAGACAAATGCAGGAAGCGAATTTGTCTCTTGTTGTTGGGCAACAGAACGGACCCTTAAGCCGGGCTCTCCGACTGGTGGCACGGTGGGTTTTTTCGTTCCCCCCTAACGGCCTGATTTGCCGTTGTGTTTGTTGACAAAAACAGATGTTCGGCTTACGGGTTTCTTTTCCTAAAATGGACTTTTATTTCCCCAATGTGCCTTTATTTCGGTTTAAGGAGTTTTTTCTAGGCTGATTAAATTAGCGTGAAAGGATGAAAAGTGCAGCACAAAGCAATCATACACACGCAAGTTCTGCATATTTCACACCAATAAAGCGGCTAGGTTAATATTCATTGTCATGGTAGCAAACATGATGTGCTACATGCTCATATTCTCATTTGCTTCCCTTAGTCTGGATCAATTTCCCCATTTAACTAGCGCCTCGTACTTTTTTTTACACTAGTTATCTTTACGATACATCGAGATGTTTTTGCCATGTCGGCGCACTCACATGGTTCCGTTGGTGTAGACGCTGCTGTTCTCCTCCACATACTGCACCTGGGACGGGTACACGTGCTGCACCTGTTGAACAGTCTGTGCCTGTGAGAATGGGAGAGCATACGTATAAACATATAAAAGCTAAAAACAGCAGCACCAGCTGTGATGTTGGCACCGGAGACCAGCTGACCTGTTGCTGGACGGGCACCTGAGTGGGCACCTGCTGGGTGGTTACAGCAGGCTGCACAGGCACGCTGGTCTGGAGGGGCACCGTGGATGAGGAGTCAGCGCCCGCCTCTGGGGTTTGCATGGCGCCTACACAGCACAGGGGGCACAAAAAAAAGGTAGCGTTTTTAAAAATGATATTTAAATATGAAATCTGTTCCAACATGACTTCTTCACAGATTAACATTCGACTGGTGTTGGTTAAAAATGTATCTAGTGCTCATGTTACTACATGAGGGTTGTCATCACATGTAGGGTTGTTATCACGGTGCCTGAGCACAAACTCACAATTAATTAAACACTCACAGGAACTTCGAACAGGTCTGAATCACTGATCTTTATATATATATATATATATATATATATATAAAGAAATGAACAAACTGGATAGCTCATGATGTCACCAACAATGAAGGTACTGCGTAGTTATCTTTGTTTTCCTCAACGTTCTGAACTCACTGTGGGTGCTAATGGCGAGTGATTTTTAGCCATGCAGGTCATTTAGCTCTCCTATTATTTTGGAAAAAAGCTACATCCATTATGTTATTGGGTCAGAATGACTTCCCAGTTTAAATATACATAATAACAGCAAAGAACAGCTTACAAGAGTAAAACCTTTAAATACAGCTTGTCAGAAACAAGTCCGCATATACAGCATCACAATTCAATCTTTCCTTACGTGGAATTTATTTCTTTGAGAGGGAGTTTTTCCTTCAGCCGCACACGTGTTCTCTCGATAAAAGTTTAAGAAACTGAAGTAAGATACACCAGTAGACAATTTACAAGCATATGTTTTGCAGGCTTTAAAGTGTTTACTCTGAATATATAATTACATTTATTCTTTTAGCAGACGCTTTTATCCAAAGCGACTTACAAATGAGACACACTCACACACCAATGGTAGCAGAGCTGCATGCAAGGTGCTAGCTTGCCATCGGG
>JAFFST010054023.1:258691-279203 GCA_022414735.1 Noturus placidus
GAGAAGAACCCCCCCCCCCCCAGAAAGAAAACCAAGCAGTCGCGAGATATTCACCTGAACGGTGTGTGTGTGGAGATGATGAGGATGAGGATGGCAGAGGCGGTTAGGATGGAGCGCGAGGTGCTGGTTGTTATTGTTGGTGGGTTACAGTCGCCACGACTACGGTGACTATGGTGCCGGATCGCAGGGCAACGGTTGCTATAAAGCGCGTCGCGATCACAACCTAACCAGAGTGAAGACGAGGCGGAAACGTCATCAAGGGGCGGGGCTACATCACACGGCAGAGAATATTCGACGTCGAGTAAATTCAACTCGGCGAAACGCAAATCGTTTTAAAACACACACGTACTTATTTATCGTTATTGTTATTAGTATTAATTTATTATTATTATTTTATTTATTTTTTTTTTTTACAAACCTCCAAGCGGATAATTACGACATTATCATAAGAAAAACGTAAAACTCTTCGGATGAGCTGCATGCATTAGCAACACCTCAAACAAATATGCATTAACAATTGCTTCATTTTGGGGAAATGATTGCTAAATTCTTTTGTTTAGCTCTATGAGGGCGGGACATTCGACGTCATCGCTGTGATCAAGGTTGGTAGACTGAACAGAGAAAGGAACTGAGCAACCCTACTACGCAGCATGCCAACATAGTACTCGACTGTTACCTGTAGGTTGCCATGTATACTGTTTAGTACAGTAGTATGCACTGACATATTCTAAGGTGTTTGTTTGTTTGTTTTTAAATTTGGTTTAAAAAAAAAAAAAAAAAAGCGTTGTCAGAGTAATAATAATTAGCCTAGCGCGTGAAATGCTAAAGTTTGGAAATTCAATAATCAGATATTGTACTTAACTCCTCTCTGTCATCATGCTTAGATATGTAATACACATAGTTATGATGATCGCCACAGTAAAATCATGTTAAATCTGGATTCAAAAATATTAACCATATCAGTGTCAGATTTATTTTCAAACACATTTAGGACACATTGTTTTCACGATCCACTGTAGAAAAACAGTAGTAGTATCATGGTTAGGGTCGTATTGCTCAGCCGCTGACCTACAGTATGGACTGAAACATCACACATCATGCAAATAAACACAGGACATAATTTCTCTTAATAATCAGCTTCCATCGTGACTCTAGGGTTGTTTTGTATAATTTGGCAACGGAAATTTGGGAAAATGGGGTATCGACTATGTAGTGAACATAATTCCCATCAGGCACCATAGTAAAAGCATGGAAGTGTCACGGTTCAGTTTGATAACTGGTGAAAGTCAAAGCTAACTACAACATAAAGAAAAAAAAACAACAACAGCAAACATTAGTTTGGGCAGTAAATTACCCTCCCACAGTATCCCCCCAGCCCCCGACCCACCCATACACAAACACAAACATACACACACAGAGGACGCTTATTCTCTCTAGATCTGTGGTTTGCAGTCTTGAATAGATTGTAGTTTGTGACACTGGAACCGGTTGAATAATTGCTTTATATGTGTGTTACTAACAAGTAATTGCATAAGCTACAAATGTTAGACAAAAGTAAGATAAGCATGCCAGATAGATGTGAATAGATTTATTTATTTAACGAAGGTTTGCTGAGGCAAGATCAAATTTACTGTAGAATAGAAGGCAATGCCTACGCATGATGGATTTGTCCTTCTTGTTTATAGATAAGGAGACAGCGCTACGAAGCAGCCGCGTGAAGAACTCTAAAGACCTATCATCGTCGTCATCATTATTATCATCTAAAACCCACCGATTGAATTTGCTGCAAGTGGCCTTTGTTGACACACACACCAAAAATCGTATCTACTTCCTGTGATATTGTTGTACAGAAGTATTTACGGCGGGAAAAACCTCACAAACATCTGGTAGGGTTTGAAATAACCTTCTGGTCAGTCGCACAGAAGAAAAAGCAGACTCTCTGACTCATAATAAGGTGTGCATGATGTGAAAATTACCCAACTGTATTACCCTCCAGCAAAACAAGACCTCAGAAGATACAGTCGCGTATCCGTGTTCATCATGATTACACCCCCACCCCCCTACAGACGCAACCGATATACCACACTGCGAGCCGAGATAATGAAGGTTTTGACTCTAATGCTGCCGGTTATGCAAAACATTGTAATTAGAGCTTTTAAACTCAATTTAATTTAGTCACCGTTGACGTTTGCATTTACGGTTTTCTCCGAGTAGTTTCACTGAGACACTTGCCCTTAACCTCAGTGTTTGAGAAAGAAATAAAAAAGTACTAGTACTGTCATGATTGCAGCTTTAAAGAAACAGAATGGTGATATTTAAAGCTTTCATTATGTAACTGATTAGCGCTTAATGTGACAGATCATGTCTGAGACGGTTTTGTTGTTTATATACATTTCCACACAAGAAATAGCTTATTTTTCAGAAATAACTGGATGAATTTTACATTCAAACGAGGCCGTGTTTACCGTGTTTTTAAAGCGTCTGCTCCTGTGGTATTCATGACTAAATGTTTACATTTTCTGAGAGCAACTCGTGGCCGTTCAGTTAGCGGTTGATGCTTAGTGTAATTAGTGTAATTTTAGTCACCGAGAAGCCTCTTCTCATTAATTTACCAACAAATCTGAGAGAAATGTTGATTTTCCTAAATAACGGCTGTGGCTCAGTCGGTAGAGCGGGTTATCCACTAATCCACTAATCGTAGGGTTGGTGGTTCGAATCCCGGCCCGGGTGATCCCATGCCGAAGTGTCCTTGGGCACTGAACCCTAAGTTGCCCCCGATGGCAAGCTAGCACCTTGCATGCAGCTCTGCTACCATTTGTAAGTCGCTTTGGATAAAAGCGTCTGCTAAATGAATAAATGTAAAATGTAGAAATGTTGATTTTCCTAAATAGTTTTCATGCTCTTTATAATATCAGTATAAAAGACTGAATGTGTACATGTTCACTAGCTAGCTGTGCAGCTAGTCTCAGTGAATAAAGCTTGGTGTCCATTTTTTCGCAGTGTTATCGTAGGTTTTCTTTCACAGGACTGAGAATTTCAATAAAAAAAAATCTATAACAATTTCAAAAGTCACAATATATAAAAACAAAATCCCGAACAGACAGAAACTTCAGATACATGACTCAAAGACTACAAAAACGTCAGCGAGTAGATATACAGTACGTATGAACAAAGTTGGCCATCGATCACCCCTCCGTGTAGACGCATGAGAGCTGGCTTGGGCGTCGGTCCATGTGATGTGCACGTATGTGAAGGTAGTTATCATCTGACACTGAATGCTCCGGATCACCTAAAGAATCCTCAGATCTGCCCTGTGGATCAAACTCTGGGGTCACAAAACGTTCAGATCATTAAGATGAATGGGAACTTGTGTATGGTACGGTGCATTTGTATATGATTACACGTAAATGACTGCGCACCTCCGATGCTTGACAGAGCTTGGTGGATAAACTCGGGTTCCTGTTGAGATGTGCACGAGGAACCCAGACTGTCCTCAAACACGGGGATCTGCATCATGGAACAGGCAGAGATCTGCTTTCCTGTCCGCGCCGACTCAGTGTATGAAGGCGAGCACACCGTCTGGGCATGACTCGGGAAACCTGAGGAGTGTTGTGACACACACACACACACACACACACACAATAGGTTTTGGAGCTGAAAGCTGTTCTTTAAACAGCTCATTAGAATTTATCTAACCACCGCTGTGCCATGCCTCTCAAATCAGCACAAGCGTGGCGTGGAATTTGATCAGATTATTTCCTTTGAGCTTGGAAAAACATTAGAAGCCACTTTAGCCAACACAAGATAAGGTCTACATCAGACAGACCTATTTTTGACTTCGCCTAACAGACAGCCATCTGTTGCTCCTGAAATGGAAGCACGAATTCATGAATCATTCAGCTGGACTTCTTCGGCCTGGCCATAAAAAGTCAATATGCATCGGGAATGCTGTCTTGAATATGCATCGGGTTCTGTCTCAGTGCAAACTCCCAAAGGTTACCGAGATTCTTTGTTGAAAAATATTAGCAATCGGAATGAATATTCTTTTTTTAAATACCATTTTGGCAATAAGAAACGGGTTTAAAAAAAAATATTCGAAGAAACTGACATTGACTGTGAACTTACTGTCCTGAGGAGGAGGGAAGGATGCTATGGTGTGCTCGGGGTATCCTGAAAGTCGGCTGTTTATTTGTGCTGCCACCATGTGGTGGTGCGAATGAGGAACTGAAGGTGTGGCCTGGTGCGTCGGATGCTGTGTCACAGGAGCATCAAACCTGCAAAAAGAAAAAAAAAAGAAGAATTTGAATACATTTTTATACCGCTGCTGAAATCTTGAATCTGATTGGTTAGAAGATGTTCCTGTAACCGCACCGGCTGTAATTCAAACGAATGATCATTTAATGATCTAATTCTACTACTGCAAACGCTCCGTAATAATCTAATCTGTGATTTGACAAAGAGACGTCGATTTAACACTTATGGAAGGAGTCTCCAGTGACAGCGCTTCGTAACGTAACGGTAACGGTTGTGTTTTGTTCCTTCATATTTATACCTCAACAACTTGTCAAGGATTACTTTAAGGATAGCTTTAAGGATAGCTTATCTTTAATTAAAGGTCACTTTTTAGGTCTAGGACATGCTAAAATGCTTCATGAATTACTCTTAGACAGAAAACTGTTCTTATTACAACACGGATTTTACACAGAGTGACAATTACACCATTCCGCATCCTGTTTTTCCAGTTTGGTTGAACGAGTGAATTTCGGCTTCCCTCGGGACAAAGGCGATAGCTTCAATCAAAAGCAAAGTCTTAAGACCAATGAGGCAGAGGACAATTTGCTCTTAGTAGCTGATTCTCTTTTGAGTTGCACATCGCATGGCGCATGTATCGCTGGTGCAGCAACAATCGTGGGCCGAGTGTAAACATGAGCATCTGGCCCTGGTAATGCCGCAGCGGTTCCCTCTCATTGATTTAGAATTGCAGCACTGAAGAAACAGATCTCTATGGGCTGGCTGTCTAAGAGCGTCGCTGGCAATCTTAAAATGTAAACTTCATTTAAAAAAAAACAAAACAAAACAAAACGCTTTGCCATAGTAGACGCGTACGACTCACAAAAGCCTGTCTGGTGTCTTTCACAAGGCTGGAAAATGGCACTTTATTTTGATCAGATTATTCCAACTATGAGCTTGTTGCCATAAAGCCATGACAACCAATGACCAATGACTTTGTTGCAGATCAGAGAGAAAGAGAAAGATTGTTGGGGCATTTCAAACTGTCATGGCAACCCGCTTTGCCAAGGTGAACACAAGAAGAATGCAAACTAAATAACAATTCTGTCCATGGCAGGTTCCTTCATTGAGAGTGGACCAAAACATAGTATTAGGGAGGGGTGGCGGTGGGAGAAAAAACGTACCGCATTGATGAGAAAGCAGAGGAGAGGATTATTCGAACCAATTCATCACCGTTTGTAAAGACGCACAGACACAAATGTATAGAAGTAATGCCAGCTTACTGTGGCGTCTAAAATGTGTGTGTCTGCTCTAACCTGTTGAGTGAATAAATGTACCTGATGCGATTTAGCACGAGCAGATTCTTCCTTTTAAATTTTTCTCTCTTTATTTCTCCATGGCAGCGAGCAGTTTTAAGCCCAGCTGGAACCTTTAGGAAGAGCGTTAAATCTGTGGTTCGAAGGGCTCGGTTTAAAACTCTCATTATTGTTCATTTGCTATAATGGCCTCTGTGAATGGAAATGCTCTTCTTCTCTGCTTGGAGACAAGCGAGTGAACAAATGAATGAGTTCTTGGGAAGAATTCAAAGCCATTAAATGTTATTTCGTTTGACGTTTACACATTTTTAGCCTCATTAGAATGTTAATGTGAAGTGGCAGCCTTTATTAGTTATAGCTCAGGTTCGCTTGCTCTTGCTCCTGTCAGCAAGAATGTGTTTGAATTTGTAGAGATGGTTCATCACCACGTCGAACAGTGAATGGACGGGCTTTATTAGAGTTAACTATGCAAGGTCAGGATTGAACTGTATGAACTGCGAATGTTTTAGACATGGAAGTGGGTGTATTAAAGAATCACCAGACACTTTAATAGGAATACTAGAACGCCTACTCATTCATGAATGCATCAATTGAATGGATAAGTGCATGAATGTTCTTATTAAAGTGACCAGTGTGTGTATAACAGCAATAAATGCAGCCATGTCGTTGCAGAGAAACTGGAAATTGCAATGTCCTCTGTCCTGAAGACTTTTGTGATGGACAGTCTGTGTACATTAAGGAAAACTTCACCCTGTCAACAATTATATCTCTTTGTTAAATACCATGTCATTTAATCTGTAAAAAAAAAAAAAAAATCTGCTTATTATTAGTCGTAGATTATTGTAAAGTGTTCATCGTACAAGTCTCTGTGAATGCATGCTGCACAAAAGGATTAGACGTATTGGAACAAGCGCATTAACATATAGTTGAGATTGTAAGTTTACATATGCCTTGCAGAATCTGGAAAATGTTTGTAAAATTACAAAAGGTGCAAGCAGTCACTGATGCTCAAAGGCAACACGACGCATTAAAAACCAGGGGGGTGTAAACTTTTGAACAGGATGATCGGTGTAAATTGTTATTTTGACCTCAATCGCAAACCTGTGATTTGAATCATGTCAGACGCTAATATCAGAGATGCTGTTATAGAAAATCAATATCCGACCAATCAGATTTGAGAATCCAACAAGAAATGGAATTTGTCCATAGAATAATATTATGTCTGTGTATATTTTTACTAATGAATAAGTGCAGATCTAATCCAGAAAAAGAAAGCTTGACATTTCCTTTAGAACGATGAAATACCTGCTGTTCGTTGGCGGTCGTGCAGACAATGGGACATGAGAGCCACAGGCGGAATGCTGAACCTGACCAGGAGTCACCTGGCTGGACGGGTCGAGAGAGAACACACCTAGCAAACAGACATACACACTCAAAGTCCCTCGTGCACATTTAAGAAAGTCTGACGCATCCAGTAACCGTTGTACCTGTGTACACGTCAGCAGGAAGACAAGGAGAATGGCTCTCAATCAGCTCCAATGGTGACAGGTTGTGCTGCAGAGGCTGGATAGTTAAACATTCAGAAAGTCCATTCTGGTAGATCTCAGTGCTAGCTCTCAGCTGTTATATAGAAAAGAGAATCTAATTATACACTACATCTAAATTCCAGATGGTCTTTTTATGGGTTATACAGTAGTACTGCATGTAGGCTGCATTATACATTTCACAGGCGTTTATTTGAATATAAAATGTTAATAACGATGGCCTAAGGGATCATTCTTTCTTACATAATACACGACAGAGCTAAGCTGTAGGAGTCCAAGTCCCAATGCTATGATTCTGGATTAGACGTGGAAATAATACCATACAAGGTGTTGTTAGGTTCGATTCCAGGAAAGGTTTGAGATCTTTGAGGCGTTCGAGATTTAAACCAGGTAGGATAAGGCTAGACAGGACATTATCTAAACTGTAATGGATCTATATGGTGGTCTGAGACAATCCATTAAGTCTCACTGTTGCTTGAATTCTGGCATAAAGCCAACATGTTTCTGTTTTGTTTTGTGTTTTTTTTTCTGCCTATAATCTTATTTGACGTTTCAACTTCAATATATTTGATGTGGTAATAGTTTTATTTCAATCCTGTCAAGGCTGTCGTCCTGCACAAATATCAGGTAAGAACTTGTCAGTCAATCTAAAATCTTAGTGAAGTGTGATTTCCTCACATGTCAAGTTGGAGAGCTATGTACCTTTTGTGAGCGGGATGTACGCCTAATTAGTTCAGTTTGTAATCGAATACAGGCTGTCAAAATGTCCGTCACAGCCCCAGTGATATCTTTAAATGCAATTTTTACCCTTTTTACTTTTAACCAGACTTTAAAATTCTAGAGCTTTGCATGTTTTGGAGATACACGCAAAACACATTTCATTTCAGGAACGCCATTAAAAAAAAAAAAACTATATATAGAAGAAAATGTCCAAATATTTTTGTAAAGGGATTTTTGTCAGACTGCCGTAAATATTGTTTATTTTTAATAGTACCATCATTTTAAGGGTAGATATTCCACCAACAAGAAAAAGCCGGAGGTTCAATTTTAGCCTTAGGATTCTTTGTGAATATGGTCCGTGGTCTGGAAAATGCTGACGTCCAAAGTATTTATCCATCCATACATCTTCTATATAGCATTTCCTCTTCAGGGTCACAGGGAACCTGGAGTCTATCCCAGGGAGCATTGGGGCACAAATCGGGGTACATCCTGGACAGGGTGCCAATCCATCACAGGGCACAATCACATACACACTCACACACCCATTCATACACTACGGACACTTTGGACACGCCCATCAGACTACCATGCATGTCTTTGGACTGGAGGAGGAAACCGGAATAACCTGAGGAAACATGCAAACTCCACACACACATGGCCACGGTGGGAATCAAACCCCCGAACCTAGAGGTGTGAGGGCTAAGCCACTGTGCGCCCCCAAAGTATTTATAAAATTATGCATTTAAATATTAAAAATCCTTTTAAAGGTCATTGTCAAAACAACACGAACTCATGGGAAGTTCGTACAAATTGGAATAATTAACAGTGGGTTTTCATTTTCATACGATTTCAAGCGAAGCTGTAAGACGCTCTAATTCTAAAATAAATAAATAAATACTTAAGGTCCAAACGGTGGATGCGTGATGATATAGTTTAGTACCGTGTTGGCTGATTGTATCCACATTTTAATGGTAGACAATAAGAGAACAATAAGAGTCATCCAATGTTGGAGATCCTTCCTTTACGTCAAGGTCTCATCCAGAGAGAGCAAGCGTGGCGGTATGTTCTCATTACAATCGCAGCGATGCCTGTTTCCACATATTTACTTAACTGATCTCTGTCTTCAAATGTGTATTACTCCAGTGTGATTCCTACTGGGTTGGAATGAAAGATCCATCAGTCCTTTGCAGATAATATCGAGGATGCCTGGTTAACAGCTTTAAGCCATCAATAGAACGATCGAGGATATATTCATGCTCAAGTATGTACGTAGTGAGGGCTTTGGAGAAGAGATGGGGTTTGGCTTGCTTGAAGCCTGATGCTTTTCTCTATACAAGTGAGCATTATGTTGACTCTAAGGAACAACCGCCAACATTGTGCTTTAAAACTTAATAAGACCGAAGAATTCATAAACCCTATTTGAGACTTTATAGTATAGATTACAACAAATCTCTATAAAGAGCCTGAGATTTGGCATAGCCTACATGCTGGAATTAAACGCAGGCTATTTGAAGCATGTCACTGACAAGACATATGCTAGAGAAGAAAAAACATAATAATTAAAAAAAAAAAAAAAAAAAAGAAATCTCGTTTTCTCTTCCAGTCCAAAAGCAGCATACCCGTAAGCAGCTGTATCTATGGTGATGCCATTTGTTTTTCCTTTCCGTGATAATGAGCACAGCTCCTACACGAGTTCGAAGTCTGCCCTTGCCAACGATTGTTATGTATCATAAGCATATTAAACGAAAAACACGCAGACAGAACAGAAAAGCACATTACCTAAAGAGTTATTATTTAGCAATGACCAACATGTTTTTATTGCAGATTTAATGTCCAGATTGTCATATAAGTTTAGCACGTGCAGCACTGGTGTGACATTCTGCCTTTCCTCACCTTCTTCCTGGCCTGCTGCTCCTTGGTGGAGTGTGATTTGACGTGCTTTCGTAAAGAGCTGGGATCGGTGTAGCGTTTTTGGCAGCCTTGAATCTGACACGCATAAGGTTTCTGAAACAGATAGCAGGTGCTGTGATTCAGGAGTGCATTTGCTCCACATTAGGACATTCGCGTGCTCGATTCTGTATTTCGAGCGCAGACTCACCATGTCGACATGCGTGCGCTGGTGCTTGGCGCGGTCGCTGGAGTTGCTGAAGGCTTTCTGACAGCCGGGGTGCTGACATGTGTACGGTTTCTCTCCTGTGTGGCTCCGTAGGTGGATTTTGAGGTTCTCTAGGCGAGAAAACGCCTTCTGGCAGCCTTCAAACTGGCATAAATAAAACAAGGAGAAAAGAGGGATCATTTCAAATCTTCATATTAAATAGTTTCTTGAACAGAACAGGCACTTGACCTTGAGGACCAACCAGTATTGTCTCCACATGCTTTAACCAGGAGGGGTCAGTGTTTTACTGTTCAAATCAATTAACTGTCTTTCTGAGACTCTTGTTATTGAGTTCATTGCCCACTTCCTACAGATCCACCAACTGACATTGCCGTGACGTTATTTTCTAGTCCTTTAGCATTGAAACAATGCTGTTCATCATTAACGCAAGTAACTCTTTAGTGACCAGGTTTTCATTTCCCCTTTTCCTCATTTAAAAGAAAAATAATTAAAATCCCACAGTATTAGCACAATTTTTCAGTGAGCTCACCGTTAAGCTATGCAAAGCCTCTGCTCTTTGTCCTCTCCATGGTCAAGTCTGGAATGTCTATTAACTTGGCTGAGAGTGCATAAAAGCGATTAAGAACCTATGACCTTGTTCAGAATTGCAATGGAACCAGAACATCTTAATTGTGTGTACTGGCACAATTAGGAGGACTGTGATTCTTTCTCATGCGTTCATTACACGTTCATCCGCGTGCTTGGACTTTGATCCTTTGTCAAATAATATTGATTTCCTGTTTTCATAAGACAAGAATGCGGGCTAAATCAAAATAAGTACTCGGGAGTGTGAGAGCACGCTGCAGCCCAAATGGCTGTGACCAGTGGTGAAATGAGAAAATTCAAATGATGGCATTAAATCCTTAATCCCCTGGGTGTGGACACCCACAAATAACCTTGCCCTGATTAGATACAATTTGGTTGATGTAATTGGGTTAGAAACCACAGTTTGATGTTTGGAAGAGTCAATCTGGACGGCTTTAAACCATGATTAGATTGGATCCCATTTGGCAACGCTGATTTCTACATTAACTATCTTCTCTAGACTGCCAAATAGAAATCCTGAGATGTCCACAGCTTAAATAATAGTGTGATTTTAAAGTATTGATTGTGCCTATTGTGTATTGATTGGGGTTGCCATTTTTCTTCATTGCCCTTTCTCTCAAACCTTCAGATTTTTAAAGGAAAAATAACAAAGGGATGACAAATTAAAGCAAAGGAAATACACAGCGTAAATGGCCTTAATTAGGAGCTGGGCCTCCACAAGCTGTCAAACCAGCTTTACTATCGATTGGCGTCCATCCATTTTCCATACCTCTTATCCTACACAGGGTTGCCGGGCCTGGAGCCTGTCCCAGGGAACTTGGGGCACAAGGTGGGGGACACCCTGGACGGGATGCCAACCTATCGCAGGGCACAATCGCACACACATTCACACACTACGGACAATTTGGGAAGGCCAATCAGCATGTCTTTAGACTATTGTGGTGTAAAACGGAGTATCCCGAGGAAGCCTCTAAAGCATGATGAGAACGTGCAAACTCCACACACACAGGCAGAATTCGAAAACCCCAACCCAAGAGGTGCGAGGCAAATGTGCAACCATGTCCACACTCCTTGGTATCACAAGGTGTACAATTCTTAGAATCTCTACTGGAGCAATGAGCATCATAATTCCAAAAGATTTTCCCTTCGTTGGTGTTTTGATGATAGTCACGCCAGAATGTCCCATAGGAGTCCTCCTGCTCCGCCCGGATGTGGGCGGAGACGTCTAGGACGGAAATGTTTCATCATAGGATAAAGGTGATAAGTTGAAAGAATTTTGTATTGATTTGGTGTGACACTTCTCTCAAAGGGGACAAATGCACCCAAAGTGGTGCAGCAAAAATAAATGCCCCCTATAGCATAACAGAGTCACTACTGTCATCCATCTGTATCTTTCTGGAGAAATTACCAATTTTTGTGCGACCACAAGAACTGGCCACATTTTACCCCAATAGCTTTTAACAATCACCATTCCTGTACTGAATTATTAACCCTCATTTTCACTAAACCTCATTTGAACTCGAAAGAACAATCCTTTCGTACTGTTCTCCACAATTATTGTTGTTTTTTCCCCCCATTGAAAAGAAAAGGCATCAAATTATAGCTGTGTTTCAAGAGCACAAACGAGCATTTGTGCGGTTGACATTTAATGATAACTGGGTAGCTCATGCGCCTGGAAGTTAAAGTGGGTACTACTACAACTTAGATTTCTCTCTCTCTCTTTCTCTCTCTCTCTCTCTCTCTCTCTCTCTTTTCTGGCTCGGCGATTCCATTATGTCTTCGCTTAGATTGGCCTCTCATTACATGTTTGTTTGAGAAGCCGAGTGTCTTGGACTGGTATTAAACACTTACTCAACAAAGGAGCCAGGGGAAGGGAAGGCTGTGCTATTTCACAGTCCTTTCTTACAAACGAAGAGTAATTTTTCAAAGCACCAATAAAAGAAAATCCCACAGCAATTATGCTTAAGGTCTACTTCTAAATAACAACTGCAAACAACTAATTGCATCATGACAGTGCTCTTCATCCCATTACTTCCAAAGACCCCTCGAAAGGCGTTCGGGATAGAAATAAAAGCACGGAGATTTTTAATCATCATTTACACTGTAGGTCCTACGAACTCTCGCCTAAGTGGAACACAGTGTGGAAGAAAATGACTCAAATCAGTCAGCATTCAGCTCAGCGCTAAGACCAAGAACAAATATAACATCAAACCGATGCACTCAGAGTAGCCCTGGACCGTGCTGGCTCCTCGGAGCCTGAAAAGACAGCACCGTGTCTCCTCAAAGCTGCAGTCAGTCAAAAAACTATGGCAACCCACCATGCACTGACACACAATACCAGTGCCATCTCAATGCCAGCAGTCAGCCTGGTAACATCTCACCGTCTCCTCCTATTTCTACTAAACAACATCATTTTTCTCATTGTTCTTTCACATTTTCGATTGTCGTGAATAACAAGGTCCTTGTTATCGGGTTGTTGATGAATTTTCATCATCAAATCCTCCAAATCATAGGTTTAAATTATTGTGTACGCTCTAATTAAGTCTATAGTAACAAAGAATTCACAGGGACTTGTATGACGGACTCTCCACGTAACGTACGGCTAAAAAGAAATGGATGTAACAAAGAAACACGTCAGTAACACGTGTTAACAGTAACACGTCACACCACTGATTATTTTCCTATGATATAACCAGCATGCTCGTGTTTCATGCTTGACGATTACAGTACATTAAGCTCACTTATCCAGACGTGAATCGTCTTGAATTGGTCTTAAATTTGGTTAATAAGAATGCCGTCTCGTTTATATTTAGCGTAATGAACAACACGCATCATATTCACATTGAACATGACGGCTACATGAATCACTACAGAGAGAAAACGGGCAACGCTGCCTGTCGATCCCATCCACTTTCCCGCCATACAACTGCTTCAAGCCGCCAAAAGTTTCAATAGGTCACATGATCATCAGTGCATTCAGTACTTCATACACGGCTTGAATTTTAAGTGTCTCACGATGGAGCATTTGTCTGCTTTACAACAAATCTTTTCTGGTTAGAAATCTGGAGAAAAGCAAGACCTCTTTCTTTCTTTCTTTCTCCTTAATAGTGAAGAAATAGAACTAACCACAGCTGCTGAAGGTGACTAAAGACATAAAATCCACAAAGCACTCAGTATAAGAGTTCTCGGAAGAGACAAACAACTTTAAGGCAATCCTTAAAGATCCTAGCTGTCTGCTATTTCTGTTGGACAGGCCAGAGTTTCTCCCTGCTACTATGGTAACTCTGAACACGAATACCTGCTCTTTGGGTACAAACCTCCAGCTGTCAGTTCTTCACTGCAGTTTATTGTCTGTTGCACTATAATTTTCATAAAGGCTACAAGGAACACATAACTACTAACGTGATGCAATGAAGGTATAATTTTACAACTTAAATACCACCTTCAAAGAAAGGAAGTTTCTTGTAATTGTACTAGACAAGGCAAAGCCAAACTTCATTACATCTAGTCAGGAGACCGGACCGTCTAGAATGCTTAAGCATTTGAATTGCGTCCGTAGGAAAACGGTTAAAATCCGCTGTAAGATTCTGTATAGCGACTGAGAACAAGTCGAAACATGCTTTGTCTACCTCCCTACAATTGTGTAGCGTAATATGATCGCTTTGACTATGATCCTAAAGCTCACATATCGCTTTAGACCGTTCCTGTATGGTTTGTCTGTCACTCAGCCTTCAGAGACGTGGCTTTACTCTTCAGCACACTGCCGACGTTTTAGGCATGACCAAATTCTGTAAAAACAACAGACATAGATTTATCACAGAAGAGATATCTTACACCCATTACAGACAGCATCCTGAGAAACTCACACTGTTAAGTAGATGTTGTTCAAGTCGTTTTCTGAAGCTAATTATATCATAAAAAGATTTTACCGCAATACACACTGGTGGGAAGAAAAATAAAACAAGAGCCTTGCAGTGAACACAGAGATTATACAAGGTATTCGCTGGAAACCTCCCCGAAGGATATTTGGAATCAATTGCTTCCCCATTTCGTGTTCTTGGAAATACATTGGTAGTCATTACCTTGGGACAAATATAATACATAAACCAGCTTTACCTAAATGCCCATCAGGTTGCCAACCTATTTTATTTCTTGGTATAGTATGTGGGCAGTATTTGTGCTTTCATAACAATAACGTCATTTAAAAAGCTTGGCTTGTGAGGCCACCTGACCTGATGTACAAATTGTTAGTATTAAGAGCATATTTAACCCGACGCTTCAATATGTTTAGGACTGATTTTCTTACATAAAAGTAGCCATGTTGCGGTCGGTTTCTAAAACAGAAAAGTTTTCATGGTTGGCAGATATGAAGTCTTGTTAAGGTTTTCAGCGAGAACTCGCTGTGACCATGTATTTTTTACCTCTTCGGTCTATAATTACGTGCTCGACAAAACCATTCAACTGTTCCGGGCTCCATGGCAACTGGAACAGTTTTAAGTAATGAGTAAGTGTTTGGAGTGAAAGGTCGGCCATAGGTATGTGCACCGTTAATGATTGCCAAGATCAGATGAGAAAAGAAATGGCCACTTTTCTAACCTGTACCAGTGGACTGTCACAGCAGGGACTGAGCTACAGGGCCAATTTGTTATTTCCAGGGCCTATATAAGCCTTTTACTAAACGTGTGTGAGTAAGTACGGTCACAGAGGTAACCTAGCACTAGCGCTGTACCGAACAGTCCATCTCAGGCTATGTCACGCCCTCTGGAAGACTGCTGACAGCTAATTCATCTAAGAGAAGTTGCTAGCAGGAAGCAGACCATTTTTATGCCAGCGCTTAAGTGAAAGCCCTTTGTGTCACAGTTGAAGCGTCATCCTTCCTGAGCCTAGCAATGACAACATATCAAAGAGTACAATGGACTTTAAACTGCCATATTAAATGATGTAGAGTGGCAGACTTTCATTTAAAGTAAAAGCCCCTTGCGATGCTTTGGCAGCCTTGTTAAAAGGGCACTTTAAAGAACCCTTTAAGTCAGATTTCTACACTATTTTCCAAGAGACATGATTCAGAGACATTAAAGATATATTTGCAGATGATATCTTCAGGCTCTATGGCTTGATATATGCTAATGCGAACCAGAATTGAACAAGCACTCCTCTAATACTCTGCTAACACTCGATTGCACTCTGCATACCGTACAGCTGTTAGGTTTCTCCCCCGAATGAACCCGCATGTGGATTAGGAGTTTGTAACGAGCATTGAAAGGCTTGTTTCTGCGTGGACACCCTGCCCAGAAGCAGATGAAGTCCTCGCCTTTGCGCTGATCAATATGTAGTTTCTCGATGTGCTTGACCAGCTCCTCTTGGTGATTGTACGTGGCATTACAATCCACCCAACGGCAACAGTGTACCCCATTAAAATCATCAAGCTCCCCCTCTTCCTCCTCTAACATCGGGCACAGAGCTAAGGGCAGAACACCAGGTTTGTCTGTAGGAGGCATAGAGCATGAGTCTGCAGGATTCTGAGCACACCCCAGGTGGCCACCTGGTAGTCGGCGTTCATGGTGGGAGTGATAGGGTGGTGGAGGTCCCGTAGGTGGGCTTGGGGACCTAACAATGGCTGAAATTTCAACTTGAAAGTGTGTAGTTCTTTCCAGACTGTTATGAGGACCATTATCTCCTTCTGCAATGTTACTTATCAGATTTTCCTGTCCTGGCAGAAGCTGATGCTCGACTACGAGATTAGTTCCTCCCATGTGGCTGTCATGTGTACCCTGCTCTTCTAACCTCTGCATGCAGATACTCAGTCTTTCAGAATGGTGGTTGCTTATAAAGGTCTGACCAAGAGTGGAACTGGCTTTGGGACCATGGTAACCAAATTTGGGATTAGGGATACAGCTTCCCCGGACTCCCAAGAGATGCCCACATACGTCAGACTGCAGTGGTGAGGGAGTATGCTGTGAGGATGGAGAACTTTGAGAACCAATTATGTATGCCACCAAAGAGGTCGGTGATGTCCGAATAATGGAGTTTAAGTCGATGCCAATGCCGTCAGATAGAGGTGAGATGGAGAGGGCTCTTTTTTTTGAACGGCTGGCTTGATGGGGGCTGTTGAAGTCATCCTTAAACAGGTAAGCAGGAAGTGAAGTTGGATTGGAGCTACTGGTGGCTCCAGACATGGCAGTACCTAGTGGGAGGTTCAGAAGTTCTGGACCTTCAGCTGTCTGGCTAAAGCTGCTCTGCTGACCTAATGGTGGTAGCACACGATAGCCATAGGGCCAGTCCAACTTGCTGCTGCGTATAGATTGGCTCTCTGCGATGCTGAGTGTAGTAGAAGCCAGGGACTCTCTGGACAACAGCGACCTGTACCAGCACATTGACACAAGTGTGAGCACGGTTCCTCAGTTACATTGATGACTGATCCAATTCTGTTCATAACCTTTATATGGTTTATCAAAAACAAAAGAAACTGTCAATTTTTGCTGTGAATCCTGTGAAACTGTGAATCCCTTGCCTTCTTGAACTAGTTTACCTGGCATCTGTGAAGGGCACAAAAAGCCCCAGAGAGGAAGGAGGGCAGTGCGAAGCAGAGCTTTGGATAGTGGACACTGGACTCACGCTCTGTACAACCATAGCACTGCTTGTCACTTGCAGGTTTGATCTGCCATACTCGCCCAACAGCCTTCTGTTAGGCCCCAACGTGTGAGAACCTGTGAACAACAGAAGATCTGTGTTTATTGCACAAAATACTAATCCTGGTCTTGTGTTCTGACCGAGATCTGGTCTGTCATCCTAGAGATTAATGATTAAAACGCAGACTAATAGAGAACAAAAATAACCCAGTGCTTCGATGTAAGTTAGTTTCAAACCTAAATGCAACTATACGTTTTTAACAAGCATAATCTTTCCTAAAAGTCATTTATCTCACATAGACCCAGTATTTTCATCCCACATATCTTCACCCGGCTTTAAAGAAACCAAACACCCATAGAAAGTCTAAAAGGACGAAAATGATCACGTTTTAATCATTGCCTTCGAAAATAAACGGTACTGGAAGAATGATACACAACAGGATGTCTTTTGGATTTCCCCTTAAAAGGAAACATGTGTACTGGTGAAATTCCCAAACGTCTACAGCATGCAAACACGTTCTGATCCGTTAATCAATAACTAGTTTTCTTTCTTTTGCCTGAGAGAGAAAGAAAGAGAGAAGGTATTCTGATTGGTTAGTTTGGACACAGAAGACAGGGCTATGGGATAATAGTAAGGTGAAGTCAAATATAAACTCCATTAACAGGCAAGACTTGTGGTCTAAAATGAGATGGAAAGCAGGTCTAGAGTTACACGGTTAATGCTGAAATGTCAAGGAAGGAAGGTCTTCTCACAGAGCTCAATACGTTCAGCATTTGTTTATGCTTGCTGGTGGCCAGACATGTATTTACATTACATTTAGCAGACGCTTTTATCCAAAGCGACTTACAAATGAGACACACTCACACACCAATGGTAGCAGAGCTGCATGCAAGGTGCTAGCTTGCCATCGGGGGCAACTTAGGGTTCAGTGTCTTGCCCAAGGACACTTCGGCATGGGATCACCCGGGCCGGGATTCCAACCACCAACCCTACGATTAGAGGATTAGTGGACAACCCGCTCTACTGACTGAGCCACAGCCGCCCTATTTATTTTGTATTATGGAACATATTGAGTGAAGATCAGCTACACCTTTCAAGTGGTCCAACATGGTGGTATATTCGATCATGGAAAAACTTGAAAAGTGGTCTTTCTTTCACAATTTTTGAAATGTGTATCTCAAAAAATATCGTGGAAAAGTACATTTTTTCCCCGTAATTTAATTTAAAAAGTGAAACTTTGATATATTCCAGATCCATTACACATAAAGTGAAATGTTTTTGGTTCTAATCTTGATGATTTACTGCTTACAGCTTGTGGAAATCATAAATCCAGTATCTCAAATGATTAGAATAAAGAATTTACATGGCAACATCAGTATTTCATCAAAGTTTCTTACCTTTGAGACCACTCTGTGAGCCGTTTAATCTCACGGTATTGGAATTGCCAGGTGGGACAGGAAGTGAAGACACTTGTTGCCATGAAGATTGCGGGATGCTGAAGGTGCCATGATGCTTCCCATTGGTCAGCACTTGCCTGCGCAGGCTCAGAGCAGGTAGAAGTACCGTACTCCCAGGAGCCCCAGCTCTGGTGTCCATTCTGCTGCCAGGACATTGGGTTCCCTGGTGTGAGAAAGAGCGGGAACTACCAGCATGCACTCGGATGTGAGGTACCTGATGCCCAGTTATGGCACCTAGAGACTTTGGCATGCTGGTGGGAGAGACCAGGAGGTGCCAGCCTTTCTCATTCATTTCCTTCAGTTCTGCTTCAGGCAAAATGCCAACAGGCCAGAGGTTTCATGCTGTCAAGACATGTCAATGTTGTTAGAATAGCAGCAATGGACATTATGCTGGTGGGCTTTTAAGATGCAGCGGGTAGCATTTCCGCCTTACAGCTTCAGGGTCCCCAGTTCGATCCTGAGCTCGGGTTACTGTCTGTGCGTTTTGCATGGCTTCTCCATGTCCACTTGGGTTTCCTCCAGAAGGTGGATTGGCTAGACTAAATTGCCCCTACATATGTAAATATGTCTGTAAATATGTCTGAATTCCCAGGATAGGATCCGGATGCTCTGCGATCCTGACCAGACTGAAGGATGAATGAAAGATGTCTGGTCTTCTACAATCACATCAATGTGTACATGCATGCTATCAATAAAGCATTTTTAAAATCAAGATTTCATTCATTTTCATCCATGCTTGCAATGGCTCTGGAGCCAAGCCCATATGGGTGCGAGGCAAAGTATCACCCAGACAGGACACTGGTCTATCACAGCACACGATGTACACACTTACATGTCTTCTTTAGAGAAGTCAAGAAACTGGATAACCCTAAGGAACTGTATGTGGGCATCTATCTATCTAACCCGAGCTCAGGACTGAAGCTGTGAAGCAGCACCACTACCTGCTGCGCCACCTTGCCACCTGGAATCAAGAATCATTTATTTATTTTCATACATTTTCCACTCCTGATTTCTTCATTTGAATTTAATTTAATAACATTTCATAGCCTATACAAATGGTCCAAAACTACTAATTAGTAGCCAAGTATTGCACAATTAAATTACCAGTAGGCGTATGTGGACATACTTTTTTTTTTTAGTGCGTTTTACAATGTGTTTTGGAGAATATCTGCTGTAAAACAATCTGCATTATCACTATGTATATATATATATATATATATATATATACATATATAATATTTTGGCTAATTAAATTCGTGACAATAAAAAAGAATAAACATTAATATTATGTGCAAAAAGCCACTAAAGCATACATGATGTATTGATTTAAAATATGACAGGACATGTCGGTGTAGACTTGGTGAAAGTGGCGGGGGAATAAAAGGTGTCTCACCTGTGACAGTCTTCAGGAGATCTGGACATCTCAACTCAGAGCGCGTGGGAGAACTTCATGAGAACTTGAAGCTCGTCTAAAGTCACGTGTCACCAGATATTTCAAGTTCTTTATAGACAAAACACAAGAGAAAAGTTCTGGCGCTGTTTGATCGCTAACTGTGATGAGGTTGTGTGTAATGAAACATTAAGCTGTGTGTGTGTGTGTGTGTGTGTGTGTGTGTGTGTGTGTGTGTGTGTGTGCGTGTGTGTGCGTGTGTGTGTCTGTGTGTGTGTGTGTGTGTGTGTGTGTGTGTGTGTGTGTGTGAGTGTGTGTGTGTGTGTGTGTGCGTGCAGCAGCGCGCGCCGTTGCCAGGGGCGGGTAAGGAGTTGAGTGTTTCAGCTCGAGTCACTCTTTACACTTTACACACTTTCCCTCTCACAACTTCAAACAACTCTCAATGATATGAATAATTCTCAATTTTTCAATTCGTCACACACACACACACACACACACACACACACACACACACACACACACAC